>MJUU01050624.1:45686-60766 GCA_002080025.1 Modiolus philippinarum | reverse complement strand
CTCCTAATACAGAACTATCCTGAGGCTGGACTAGAGTTAACTTACTCTGTCACAGGCTATACTCAGCAGCTACTCCTAATACAGAACTATCCTGAGGCTGGACTAAACTTGACAAATAACTACTGTCACTGCTTTACTTGGCAGCAAATACTAATACATAGCTGGACTAAAGTTAACTTACTCTGTCCATGCTGTACTCGACAGCTACTCCTGATACAGAACTATCCTGAGGCTGGAATTAACTTTACAAAAAACTTACTCTGTCACTGCTGTACTCAGCAGCTACTGCTGATACAGAACTATCCTGAGGCTGGACTAAAGTTATAGTTGAAGTTGACCCTGAGTTACACATATTCTGTAAGTTTTGTAACAGTGTGTTATACTGGCTCTGAAACCGAGTCTGGTAGTGGTTTGTACATTCTTGAGAATTAGTTAGGCTTCCCGTGTTGTAACTCATAGCAATACTTATTCTACGGTATGCACTACTTCTTGCTGTTAAAAGAATTCAAATAATACATTTATAGCATATATTGATGCTTTATAAATATAATGAATCTATAAAATAAAATTTTCCTCAGAGCATGGAGTGGTTATTTCCATAAACTGATCCTGTGTTTGCTGAATTCTTATCATATTTTAACATAAATAACACCCCCTTTTCAGCTAGAGGTAGATTTAAATAGAAGTGTGTTTTTGATACAAAAATGAATGTGTCCCCCCAATATGTAATGTTCCTGAGTGATAAAACAGGTAGGTGATCATTATATATATTGCATATTTTACCATGGGAAAGACATTGCATTCACTGCAATTTTACCCTGAGCAGCACTAAGGGGGTAAATTTGGGGATTTATAGTTTGACCATAGTAAAATAGCAATATACCATGGCTGTTACAGTGGTTGCTTCCAATTGGCTAAATAGATTTTGAAAATGAGATCTTGAAAAATGTTTTAAAAAAATGTCAAATGTTAAAGTAAGTTCCGCTAGTGGCCATATAAGGTCCAACAACTTGACAATGTTCAATACATGTAGTCCTTGATACACTGAACATTTTTGTACTTTAAACTAAACCTCCATCTGTTTTTGAAATATACAACAAATTGTATAAAATCACTAAAAATTTGACCAATTAAGGGCAAAAATCCATATTTGGGCATTTAGATTTCTTCAAAATTTCCAGGTGGATAGATCTTGATATGCTGAACATTTTTGCAATTTAACTTTACCTCTATCTGTTATATTTCTTAAGTAAAAAAAAAACATCAAAATGTTTAAAATTTTACAGATAAAGGGCAATAACTCTAAAATGGGTCATCAAACTTTCTTCAAAATTGCAGGGTAAGTAGATTTTGTCATGTAGTTCATTTTAACTCTGTCAAACTTTATATATCTGCAACGGTTTTGAGTTATTTGCCAAAAAACTGCAAATTTACCCTTTGTTCTATTTTTAACAATGGCAGCCATGTTGTTTGGCTTTTGCAGATTGAAAAAACACAATTTTGAGAAGCCATACCCTGGTGATGATTCAGGCCAGGTTTGGTTTCATTTGCAAGTGGTTTCAGAAGAGAAGATTTTGGAAAACTAGGGCTGTCGCTGAATGGCAACCATTATGCCCCTGCTCACTGAACCCTGAATCAATATGGAAAGTGCAAATTTAAGTGTGTGTGGAAACAATACAGTTGTTGACAGAGTACAAGTATACCTTCCCTTTTTTTCCACAAAAAAAAATCTGAGCCCAAAATTCATTTCTACTGGTGCTAGGCAAGTTTCTTGTAAAGTTTCATCCAATTTGAGACACTTTGAATTTCCTCACCTTATCCAGTTTCCATGGATTTGCGGCATTTTGAAAATTCTGAGAACCAAAATCATTTCTATGGGGGTTAGGCAATCTTCCTGAAAAGTTTCATCCAATCTGAGGCACTTTGAATTTTCCAACCTTTTTCTTGTTTCAAAGGCAACAGCAGCCATTTTGAAAATTCTGAGACCCAAAATCATTTCTAGTGATGCTAGACAACTTCCCTGTAAAATTTCATCCATTTTGAGGCACATTGAATTTTCCCACCTTTTTTTAGTTTCCATGCAAACCACGCCCATTTTGAATATTACAAAAGATGTGTGTGTGTACATCTACATAAGATTCCTTTGAAATAGTTATAATTTGCTTGCAAAGTGTCTGAAAAACATCAAAAGTTGTGTTTTTTATTTGTACGGACGGATTAATGAACCAACGAATGGCCACACGAACAGACAAGGGTAAAACAATATGCCCCCAACTTTCAGTTGCCGTGGCATTTAAAGTTTACGCATGATGGATGTCAATATACATCGGCAAACGAATACCTAAGCAAGAACGAGGAAAATCATAAATCCAAAGTCAAGTGATGGCAAAAGCTCACCCTGGCAGTATAGCCAGATGAGATAAAAATCATGTTTTGTCAGAAAATGTTTTTGAAATCATCAATTTTTATCATTCATTCTTGGTTTCACATGAAAAGACTTATAGACCCTACATACGCATGACATTTATCCTTACATGATGGTGCAGCAATACACAAATTGTATTTACATGTACAAGATGGTACAGCAATACACAAATTGTATTTACATGTACAAGATGGTACAGCAATACACAAATTGTATTTACATGTACAAGATGGTACAGCAATACACAAACTGTATTTACCTGTACAAGATGGCGCAGTTCTATTCCAGTTTTGGTTATTGAAGCAGCCAACAGTGACGCTAGTAGAGCTACCTTCATTAAAGAAGTAATTCAAGGCTTGACATGTAAAAGTACAATCACGTCCAAGGTTTCCAGGTTTTGATACACAATTCTTTTGTGTATTCGCTCCACTGATTGTCCAATCCTGACATGGGTTACTCACTGAAAATATAATGTAAATTCTAGATCTTAACACTTGATATTTGAAATTGTATTGACAGTAAATACCAGTCTAACAGGGAGTCTATATCACCATAATCAACAATTTATAAATAACTATTGTGTTTATTTCATTGAGGAACCATATCGTATTGCTGTACTTTCAAAAGAAAAAATCAGGAGCTTTACATGATAAGGCCAATTAAAATTATATAATTGGTAGATTTTCATCCCCACTAGAAAATCAGCCTGCTCAAGATTTATTTATTTTTCAAGTATCCGCTGCAGCTAAATTTTGGTATTTCAATTCATGTCCCCATCCAATATGCATTTCCATTTACATACAGTCATTTCTGGTAGTTGACAAAAATGGTTTTCTATCTCGGGGAAAGTTTTTGCAGGCCAAACGGAAAAGAATTGTTGCAGGTCTAACTGAAAAGAAAAGTTAGTTTTCATCGAATTTCAACAATTTGAAGACAATTTTTGACACCTACAATGACCTTCCATCGAATGTTATAGATAGTAAAAAACCAGTGATTGAGCTGCTTTATCCTTTATCAGACAGGTTGAGAACACTCTCCCAAACAAGATATTGTATCCCAAACAGAAGAACAACCGAAAAGATCTACAACAAAAATAAATTATAAATAAAAGTCATGGACACAGATACCCCCGCCAAATAGATTTCAGCAAAACAGTAATTTGATGAGTGACATACTTGAAAAGGGGAGACACTGTACAACTCTCCATACAAAACCTTCAGACCAAATATCAAATCATTACTGCATATACAAGCTGAGAAATCCTAATCCTTGATATGGCTATAATGGAAAATCAAAGCACTGAACGCTGGAGAGATGTTAAGCATTTATCTTTGGAATGATAACACTTCTATATGCAGGAAAAAAATGAGAGGTAGGGTAGGAGGCGATTTAATATGGAATCAAGAGAAAAAAAATCAAATCCTGAATTCCTTAGGAAATAAATTTTAAAACATGACAATATGATCAAAGTTGCCATTAAAAGCTTGATCCCAAATTTTTTTCTGAATAAAATGGCTGATCCTGGAGTCCTGCAGAAAGTTCTCCCACCTCTCAAATGTAGATCAAAAGAGCTTAATTTTATCAGGATCCACTGGGGAATAAAAGGTATGATAAGAGATCTCAAAACTGTATAATGGAACAGTCTTGTAAGGGGACAAGCATTTGATTTCCAGGGAGGGGGGGCTTGCAATTGAGTGATTTTGTAAATACATTTATTATATAGATTGAAAGATTGAAATTTCTCAGTGAAATAAAAGTGATAATTAATTATTTTCCATAATTTCACTCTAGGAAGTGAAGTCACCATAGACGTTGTCAATGTCGTTGCTCAGTAAATGTCTCAGCGGATTAAAATTGCAAACATAGTTCATGCAATGAATCTTAAAATAAGCCACTAAATATTAGAGAAGAAGATCTATACAATTAAAACAATAACTAATCCTTGATTCTGATTATCGATAATATTCAACTCATGATCGAAAAATGCTGTTATTCGATAATTGTTTGAATATTTTGCAATAATCAGAATTAGTTATAGTATAAGTAATTAATTTAATCTTGGTGCAAGTGAAAATAAATAGTTTGACTCTGATATGAAGAATAAATTTTTTATTGCAAATGCAAATAAATAATTTAATGTGACATTTAGTGAGAATAAATAATTTGTTCGAGTTGGACATGGAAATAAATATTTTTTCTAGGCAAAATTGCCAAAGTCCCCATGCAACTGAATTTTTACAAATGACTAGATCTGCAGTATTATAGAGTCACTTATCTTGACTTGTTCCTTGCAAGACTTTCAATTTTTTATACATTTTTGAAAAGTTGACTCACTAAGGGGCCAGGGCCACCATCTGGGAATGAAATTGGTATGTACTCCCCAATACACAACTGCATGTCAAATATCAAGTGGCTATGACTACTGGTATAGGCTGTACAAACTGCTTGCTAAAAACTTAAAGTGATCGTTCATGCGTGACTAAGGGGCCAGGGCCACCATCTGGGCCCTGAATCGGTATGCACTCCCCAAGACGCAACTGCATGTCAAATATCAAGTGCCTAGGACTACTGGTATAGGCTGTACAAACTGCTTGCTAAAAACTTAAAGTGATCGTTCATGTGCACTAAGGGGCCAGGGCCATAAACTAAGTAGGGATTTGAGCTGTACCAATAATGATGCAACTGCACATCAAATACTATGGACCTAAAACTAACATAAGCTTGTTAATTCACAAGAGTTTGCAATTGTTGACGCCACCGCCGCCGCTGAACGCTATCCCCAAGTCTCGCTTCTGCGACTTTTTCATCGCGGGCGAGACAAAAATGCATCTGGCTTGAAATCCCGTACAACTCATGCCATAAGGGCTGCTTTGCCTTGCAAAGGAGTTTGATATGTTTCGAAATACAAAAATCATCAAATTTAGCATAGAATATGTATGAAAAGTTAGATTTTTAATCAGCGGTTTAAATCTTTAAAGAGTAAGTTTAAACCGTAAACTTAAAATTATACTTTTCATCCCTCTAAAATGCTAAAATCCATGACATTTCTAACTTGGCGAATTATAAAACTCCTTGGAAAGATAAGATGAAGTAAAAGTTTTAATCATATACTAGTATAAGGCTGAGTTTTTGTTTTTTTTAACTGCTTATCAAATTATTTCTTTTTCATACCAAATTTCATGATTTTTTAATTTCGAAACAGAGTACACATCAAGTTATATGAAAATAAAAATATTTGCTCTAGAGATCAGTTAAATTGAATATTCTTTTTAAACTTAGTCTAAAACGGCGATGTTCACAACTTTTACCGGTGAAGGTGAATATAGACAGTCGAGATCGAATCCTCCCATGACCCGCAAATCTGATATCCATTCGCACCTAAAAGTGTCACAGGCACAACTCTATTTGATAATTAATTTATAATATCAAAATATATAAAATAGATAAAAGATACGGAATTTGAATAAAAAAGAGAAAATTATAAGCGATAAACAGAATAAATGATTTTGATTGGTTTAATTAAACCCTGAATACCGTTTTCCGTTTCTGATTGGACGAACGTTAAAGATCAAATAGCGATTTCCGTTTCTCGCTTCTCATTGGTTAAAACTATGAATAGCGTTTTCGGTTTAAACTTGAATTTCCGATACCGATCGGCAACTATGGGTTTTCGTCGGAACCCCTAGTTTCCGTTCAATTTCAATCTTTAAATGTATTTCTCATAAGGTCCAATGTCAAAACTATGTTTCCCGCTGGTAGCCATCTTGGATGAGGTACGGACCTGTCGGATAACTTTTTTGGAAGGGACCATCAAAGGACCATTGTGACTATGTTTGGTTCTAATTGGACAAGTAGTTTCTGAGAAGAAGATCTTTGAATGTGTTTACCCATAGGGTCCAATGTTAAAACTATGTTCCCTGCTGGCAGCCATCTTAGATGAGGTACGGATCTGCCGGATACAAGTTTTAAAGGGGACCATCCAAGGACTATTGGTTCCAATTGGCCAAGTGCTTTCAGAGGAGAAGATCTTTGAATGAAAAGTTTACGACGGACGACGGACGCCTAGTGATGGCAAAAGCTCACCCTGGCATATCAAGGTGAGCTAAAAATCCAATCAAAATTTGATGTAAAATAAAGATTTCATATATTTCTAAAAATTGCAATTTTTGCCCGTTTGACCCCTTATAGCTCAGAAATGGTAAGAGCTGTGCAAAATCTATTGAAAACAAAACTGAAAGCCTACAATGAGAGGAATCTAAAGAAAAAAATCCCATTGAAATCAGATGAAAAATAAAAATTTAAGTAATCCGCATGTTTGCAATTTTGGTCCCGTTTGGGCCCCTCATAGCTTGGAAAGGATACAAGTTATATAAAAATGATGGTGCAAGGCTATGTAAATTTGTCATAAGGAATCCATTGCAAATAAAGGGCTACGCCGAGCGCAGCATGATACGACCGCAGTATGTCGTCCACTGAAATTTGAAAAAGTGCAATTTAAAGTGGATATGGACATAGGAAAGAGCTTGACACAATAATTTAATGGATGCAATAAGGAGATTGACCAAGTAATTAGCTGGACACAAACTAGGGAAAATGAAAATTAGCCCTTATGACTCCTTATGATTCCTCTTTGACCCTCTATAGCTAAGAAACGGTAAGAGCTACGCCCAATCCATTGACATGATGCTGAAAGCTTATATCAAGTAGAATCCAAAGAAAAAAATCCCATCGAAATGCGATGAAAAATAAAAATTTAAGGTAATCTGTAAATCTACGATTTTGGCCCCCTTCGGCCCCTCATAGCTCGGGAACGGAAAGAGCTACGTCAAATCCGTTGAATACTACTGAAAGCTTACATCAAGTAGAATCCAAAGATTGGCCCCCTTCGGCCCCTCATAGCTCGGAAATGGTAAGAGCTACACCAAATCCACTGACATATAACTGAAAGCTTACATAAAGAGGAATCAAAGAATAAAATCCCATGGAAATCCGATGAAAAATAAAATTTTTTGGTTATCTGTAAATTTACGATTTTGGCCCCTTCAGCCCCTCATAGGTGGGTAAGGAAACAAGTTACAAAAACTCTAATAGTAGAGCGCTACGATAATTTTTCATTAGGAATCCTTTGGAAACAAGAGGCTCTCAAGAGCCTGTATCGCTCACCTGGACCATGGCTGACATAGTTAGGCATTTCCAATAGGAAAAACAAAACATAAAATTTAGCAGAATCCTTTTTTTTTTCTGAAATTACAGTATTCTTGTTTGGTTTCCATGGCAACAGAAAGATCCACCATCCATTACAAATCATAACAGAACACCATTCAAAAAAAATTTGGGCAGGGGTTCCCCTTATAATCAAGGCATACATAATGCTGAAATTGAAACATTCAGACCACAATTCAAATAAAAATTCAAAAATTTGGGCAGGCGTTCCCCTTAAATTAATAGGGCCAATGTAAAAACTATGTTCCAGATGGTGGCCATCTTGGATGAGGTATGGACCTGCCAGATACAATTTTTGGATGGGACCACCTGAGGACCATTGTGGCTTAGTTTGGTTCTAATTGGACTGGTAGTTTCTGAGAAGAAGATCTTTGAATGTATTTTCCACAGGGTCAAATGTTAAAACTATGTTCCCCACTTGCGGCCATCTTGGATGAGGTACGGACCTGTCGGATACCTTTTTTGGGAAAGACCATCTAAGGACCATTGTAACTAAGTTTGGTTATCATTGGACTGGTAGTTTTCGAGAAGAAGATCTTTGAATATCTTTCCCTTAGGGTCTAATGTAAAAACTATGATCCCCGCTGGCGGCCATCTTGGATTAGGTACGGACCTGTCGGATACCTTTTTTGGAAGGGACCATCTAAGGACCATTGTGTCTAAGTTTGATTATAATTGGACTGGTAGTTTGTGAGAAGAAGATCTTTGAATGTCTTTCCCATAGGGTCCAATGCTAAAACTATGTTCCACGCTGGCGGCTATCTTGGATTAGGTACGGACCTGTCGGATACCTTTTTTGGAAGGGACCATCTGAAGACCATTGTGACTAAGTTTGGTTATAATTGGACTGGTAGTTTCTGAGAAGAAGATCTCTGAATGTCTTTTCCATAGGGTGCAATGTTATAACTATGTTCCCCGTTGCAGATCTTGGATGAGGTACGGACCTGCCGGATACCTTTTTTAAAGGGGACCACCTAAGGACTATTGTGACCAAATTTGGTTCCGATTGGCCCAGTGGTTTCAGAGAAGATCTTTGAATGAAAAGTTTACGCCGGACAGACGGATGACGGACGCCGGACGCCAAGTGATGGCAAAAGCTCACCCTGGCATAGCCAGGTGAGCTAAAAATTGCATCAAAATCTGACTAAATATAAAAAAATGAAATTTTTGAAATTCCCCCCTTTTTGGCCCCATTTATCTCGTGAACGGTACAAACACCCAATTTAACCCATTTTGGCCCCTAATTCTAAAATGGGTGGGGCTACAAACTAAAGGGTTCTCAAGAATGTGCCAAGAAACATCATACTAAAATTTGAAAACAATCCGTCCACTAAAACCAAAGTTAAGCTGTCCACAGACACAAAAATACCTAATTAAACCCCTTTTTGGCCCTTTTTTGCCTCTTTTTCAAAAATGGGTGGGGCAGGTAACACGAAATTAAAACTGGGGCTTAAGCATATGCCAAAAAACATCATACTTAAATTTGGAAATGTTCCGTACGCTAGAACAAAAATATGCACAGACACAAAAATACCCAATTTTACCTTTTTTTGGACCCTTTATCTAAAATGGGTGGGGCAAGGAACACAAAATGAAAACCCGAGCTTAAGAATATGCCAACAAACATGATATCAAAGTTTGATAACAATCCGTCCACTAGAACCAAAGTTATGCTGTCCACAGACGCCGACGGCAACACCTGCGCCATACCATAATAAAACCGCAAAATTTTTGCGGTCAGATAAAAATAAAATATAATTCTTTAACTGTGTAGACAATTTCCATAAAAAAAGGGTCCAGGGCGGCCATCCGGGAATGAAATTGGTATGTACTCCCCAAGATGCAACTGCATGTCAAAAATCAAGTGGCTATGACTACTGGTATAGGCTGTACAATCTGCTTGCTAAAAACTCAAAGTGATCGTTCATGCATGACCAAGATGCCAGGGCCATCATCTGAAAGTGGAATCAGTATGTAATCCTCAAGATGCAACTGCATGTCAAATATTACATGGCTAAGACTTCTTCTTGCGTGACTTAGGGGCAAGGGCCACCATCTGGGCCTGGAATAGGTATGTACTCCCTAAGACACAACTGCATGTCAAATATCAAGTGCCTAGGACTACTGGTATAGGCTGTACAAACTGCTTGCTAAAAACCTAAAGTGATCGTTCATGTGTGACTAAGGGGCCAGGGCCATAAACTAAGTAGGGATTTGAGTTGTACCCATNATGATGCAACTGCACATCAAATACTATGGACCTTCAACAAACATAAGCTTGTTAATTTGCAATAGTTTGCAATTGTTGACGCCACTGCCGCCTTTTTCGTCGCGGGCGAGACAAAAATAGCTTGTCTTGGAGAGTTTCAGGAAATTTACCAAAGCTGGAACCATTATATTTAATTCTTCAGTGATCAAATTATGCTTGATAATAAAATATTATTGGTCTTTGACATTTTCATGAAATTTACCAAAGTTAGAATCGGAATCAAAATTCCAACAGCCTGTTACATATCTGCTTATTTTATGCAGAAATGTCAATTTTAATGTAATTCTATTAAGATTCAAAGACTCTATTATACTTCTAACAACTAACATTGTCCAAATTTGGAAAAAAATACACACACTTTCAGTTTGAACCTTTTCAAATGAAACAAGAGCTGCCGAATGGCCAGTCAGTTATACCCCCGCTCAGTAAACATTGAATCAATATGGAAAGTGCAAATTTAAGTGTGTGGGGACACAATACAGGTGTGGACACAGTACAAGTGTGGATGCAAAACAAGAATAAACATAATGAAAAATCCTCTAGAAATAAAGCAGAAAAAAATCAATGTTATCATCAAACAGCTGGGAGTAAATGAGTTAAGGGCTTGATACGGGAAGACACATTACAACTCATCATATTAAAGCTTCAGGCCAAATATCAAATCATTACTAAATACATAAGCTGAGCAATCCTTTGAAGAACAATTTCAATATATGGCTATAATTGAAAAATCAAGTTTATTGTCAAACAGGAAGAAGATGAATGACTTACTTGAAAAGGCTAGACACTGTACAACTCACCATACTAAAGCTTTTAACCAAATATCAAATCATTACTACAAACACAAGCTGAGAACTCCTTGATGAAAAATTTCAATACATGGCTATAATGCAAAAAATCAAAATAATCGTCAAACAGGAAGTAGATGAGTGATGGACTTGAAAGGAGGAGAAATAGTATAACTCATCACACTTAAGCTTCAGACCAAATATCAAATCATTAGTACATACACAAACCTGAGAAACCTTGAAGAAAGATGTTCCAGACAGAAAGACAGATGGACAGACAGACAGACAAGGGTACAACAGTATACCCCTCTCCTTCAGAGCAGTATATCTATCGATGATTGCATGTCTGTACCCCGAGATGCTTAATATCTCAAAAATCAAAGTTATTGGCACACAGGAAGAAGTTGATCCAAGGACTTGAAAAGGAGAGACATTGTACAATTCATTAAACAAAAGCTTCAGATCAAATATCAAATCATAACTGCATACCCAAGCTGAGAATTCCTTGACGAATATTTGGACGCATGTACGTAGGTATGGAATAGTGTAAAACTTAATGCCCCAGCCCCCTTAAGGTGGGGGCATAAAAATAAATTCCACCCACCCATGCCATATTGGATAAAAATCTACCTATTAAGTTTAAATGGCATAATGGCAAAGTAGACTTTGTTAACAGAACTTTAAATCATGCCCATACATTAGAATCTGATAATAATCACTTTTCTGGCCAGATTTTGATGATAGTATTGACTGACAGAAATATTACTGTAGAATATTACATATTATCCTCTTGCAAGCAATCAAACAAGATGTGTTTGTGAAAAACTACATATGCCCCCAGATTCTACAGTAAAATATATGAAAAACCCAATTATACCCCTTTTTGACCCTTATGACCTTGACCCTATTTTTTGCATATTTATGTTCCTCTTGACAACACCTATACACTTGCCAAGTATTAAAAGTCTATCTTACATAGTTCAAAAGTTGTATATTACCATAAAAACACCCAATTTAACCCCTTTATTCTAAAACAGATGAAGCCCCTTTGGGCCTCTTGTTTATTGAAATGGTTTTATATGTTAAAAGTATCTGTTTAAACATGCTTTAAGAAACTTACAGAAAAATACTGCATCAAGATCGACAAAAAATTGAAAAATTCATTTTTTTCCATTTGCCCCCTTTGGGCCTCTTGTTTCTCAAAAACGGTAAAAGCTACCTCAAATCTGATGACATACTACAGTTGCGCAATTTTATTAGCAATAACATAAAACAGACCCCGTTTAAATACGAAAAATAATGGAGATTCTACAGTCAAATATGTGAAAACAGCCAAATTCACCCCCTTTTAACCTCTGTGACCTTGACCTTTGACCTGACCTAATTTTTTTGCATATTTATGTTCCTCTTGACTAGATCTATACACATGCCAAGTATCAAAACTCTACCTTATATAGTTCAAAAGTAATAGCCAAGTTTAAAGTTTCGGACACACAGACAAACAGACAAACAGACAGACAGACAGACAAGACAAAAACAATTTGCCCCCCGATCCTCGATCTGGGGGCATAAAAATAGAATATTTCACCAACATAAAATAATAAATCTTAATATATCTGATTTACCTGTTGCATAGACTTGGACTTGGCAAGAAGCTGTGTTACCAGAAGGATCTCTAGCAGTAAGCGTAACCATTTTAACTTTTCCTACATCTTCACTGGTCAGAATGCCATCAGATGGGTAGACTTGAGCAGATATTGTTGAACCTTGCTCCGAGTTAGCTACGAAATCTAACGGGTTAAAAGTTTGGGTACTACTCTCTGTGCTTATGTTATATATTATATTACTTCTACATGAAATACTTGGTGGGACTTGATCTGAAATGTACAGCAAACAATAAGTAAATAAATGATACAAGTGAAGTAATGAATTTTATCCAAATCACTTTTTTTAACATTTAAATGGTATATTCCAATGTTCACCAGATGTGCAAGATGGATGCACAGTTTTAGACATCCAAACCACCTTAAGTGTTAATCATACAGGTACATTAACAATGAAGGGATATAGAGTAAATGCACATGAGACAAAGTCTCTACAAATACATGGTAAAAAGCAATGGAACAAGGTTTTTATTATTGTTCTTCATCTTACATGTTTATTATCACATTAAACTTCAGAAACATTATAAAGTCACTCTTTCTTCAGATTTAATTAAAAATGGCATGTACTCTGCCAAAAATACAATCAAGAAAATAGATTGTTGACATTTTAAATGTAGATATAATCATAAAAATTCTGGAATTAACACCATTACACTTTGCTTTAAGTAGAACTGCCACTATCATTAATTGAGAATTTATTGGATTCTTTTTTCTGTGCAACAAAAAGTACACACTGAAATAACTCCAATATGTATTTGTCTTACAACTTTGAACTCCCTATGTAAATGTAGCTCTTGCAGCTATAAAACTTTACATCTCTCTAAAAAGAGTTTTCAAATACAACAAGAGCTGTGGCCGAATGGCAGCCAAAGATACCCCCCTCCCGCTCACTGAACCCTGAATCGATATGGTAAGTGCAAAATTAAGTTGGTGTGGACACAATACAGGTGTGGACAAAGTAAAAGTATGGACACAATACAAGTATGGACACAATGATATAATCTTCAAGAAAAAACTTTTCCCAAGGGTTCCAATGAAAACACTCTGTCTAAATCAGACAAATATAAAATTCACCTTTTTTTCAGCCTATTTGACATTTTACACATCTACATATAGTGTTCTTCCTTTGTCTAAAGTGGATTAAGAGGAGTTATGCATACGAGGTAACTCATACATAGGGAATCAATGAAATTTAAAGTCCAATTATCTCCCCTTCCTGGTTTCTGACAATAATTATATTCCTTCATGCACATCTCCATATAGTGTTCTTACCTTGTGTAAAGTTTCATTAAATTCCTTCAAGTGGTTTAAGAGGAGTTGAGCTTACGAGGTAACTCATACATAGGGGACCCCGGATGTTAGCCATGACAGGATAGACGCTTGTGTTTAGGTCCGAAAAAAAAAACGTAATATCTGCTATCTAGCTTTGTCGGTTATACAAAAAGATGATAGTTTAGACTTTTTTAGTGATTATGGAAGGAGTTTAAAACGTTGAGGAGGTGACATTCATTTTACTTTCAGTCACAATCGTTGTGACAGATACATTTATTGTTCTTTGACTCGAAGTTCCCGTCGAACAGGTTTGTGTATTGTATGTTTATTTACCTGTTATTTACTTGATGAGCACTTTGTTTAATTCACTGAAAAATGTCTGCTTATGAGTGCAAAAACTTTAAAGACATTGCCAAGTGTTTTGAAAAATTGCATGGCACCATTACGAGGGAAGTAGAGGATTTGAAAGTAAGACAGAAGGAAACGGAAAATAGGGTTGACGTGTTGGAAAATCAAATTGAGCATATTCATGAAGAACTTAAAGACATTCACGGTAAGCACATTCCAAAATTAGAGGAAAAGCTATCAGATGAAAGCAATGAGCACCTAAAACTCGAACTGTGGGGTGGAAAGTGGAATGTCGTCGTAAGGGGTGTATCGGGCGTCGAACATGAGGTCCCCAAGATCACTGAGGCATTGGTCAGGACCTTTCTGTACAAAACCCTTGGAATGGCAGAAGAAAGAGCCAAATCTATCCCTATCACGGCAGTTCATCGTCTACCTTCTGGCCAGGAAGGAAAGAGAAATATTATAGTGAGACTTTCAAGCCTCATGGATAAGAAAGATATACTACACTTAGCAATCACAAAACTTGAGCGCGGGTCGGGATTCAGTGTTTCGCCAGATTTGCCCCCGTTGTTGGCAACTCTGAGAAGAAACTTCTGAAAGAAAGGAGTGAAATGTCATTGCAAGACCGTAGGAGGACTCGACTAGTTTATTTGAAGGAGCCTCCTTTTTTGAAACTTGTGAGAAGAAACTAGTTACATTGTAATAAAACATATAATATATAACATGTGTGTTTTTCACTTGAACTTTATTATCATATGATATATATATCTTTTTTTTTGTATTTTATTGATTTCCGACTACTTATTAAATTTTATAATTTAATAGATACAGTGGACACACATTCACTGCAAACGTAAACACGATCAGCTGATTGGGCGTGTTATAAATTCCATTCAGTCAAAGTGGGCGGGGCTTGTTTGTGTATGTTTACCTTTTGCTGTGCTACTCGGAACACTTCGGATGAAATTGGAATATTTAGAGCATGTTTTCACTGAATCAGGTACTTACAAAAATATTAAGCCCTAACCCCTATTGCTCCTTTGTGATTGAAGTAATCTGGTAAATTGATTGTGTATTTAAAATTTAAAAAA
>MJUU01050624.1:25226-45555 GCA_002080025.1 Modiolus philippinarum | reverse complement strand
ATTAAATTTTATAATTTAATAGATACAGTGGACACACATTCACTGCAAACGTAAACACGATCAGCTGATTGGGCGTGTTATAAATTCCATTCAGTCAAAGTGGGCGGGGCTTGTTTGTGTATGTTTACCTTTTGCTGTGCTACTCGGAACACTTCGGATGAAATTGGAATATTTAGAGCATGTTTTCACTGAATCAGGTACTTACAAAAATATTAAGCCCTAACCCCTATTGCTCCTTTGTGATTGAAGTAATCTGGTAAATTGATTGTGTATTTAAAATTTAAAAAAGCGTGCATCCTCGCGATTTACATCGTACGCTATTTTTTTTCTCTATATAAACATGATTGTGTTGGTGTGTCTCCCGGTGTGTCTACTCGGTGTGGACGATGCGGACTCCACGTGTATATACTTTTGTCCTTTACGTGAAATTTATTGCTTAAATTTCTCATCTATTGGTGTGTTTGTCATTTTGTGATATGTTGTCAATAAACAGAATGCCATTTGCACTTCACATCAAAAGGTGAACTTTGTCAAAACAATCGAAAGTACATGTAGGTGTTGTTAAACCACACAATCAGCTGGGAATTTATAATCGGGTGCATGGTTAATTGTATGTTTCAGCAAAAGTGAAATAATGGGCCGTGTGAATAAGGGCTGTTCCAGAAAAAATGACATGGGGGGTTTGAAGGCACTTTTTATTGACCCCCACCACCCATAGAATTCTTCCCCATATGTACAATACAAAAAGATGATGAAAACACAACCACCCATAGCAATTTATATAAAGTGCCTTCAAAGGGTCCCAGACCAACTTTTCTGGAACAGCCCTAAATATGTTGGAGTAAGTTAGTTTGGTTTTTTTTTTTTGACAATAATTGTCAATGGGTGATTTGTTTATTTTCTAAAGTATTCCAAGGGGGGTGGTGAATGTGTGCCTATATAATAACTTGTTCTAGTACATGTATATAATTTTTTTGTTCTCGATAAACTGTGGATGCAAAAGTTTGTTGATGTTAATCAGTATGGCATATAGATATGGAAAAATATACATTTTGTATATATTGCTAATGCAGAATCATTTATTTATATTAATATTAAATGAGGACTGATGTGCAAGCACCCAGATCTTAGAATCTGGGAAGGTTTAGGGATGGTTTTCTTGGGGGTCGTAATTTTCAAACTACAACAAATATTCATAATTATTTATATATTGTTAAAGTACATCAAGAATATTTGTTTAATTATATCATTCCCAATACATACAAACTCAGTACATTTTCATGTCAGTATTTATTTCGTCTCCTGTTTTGTAATCATATATTTTTCAGTCTATTGTAATATTTCTCTGATTATTCTTAAATGGTGTCAGTAACTTTAGGGTCAGTTAACTGCAGGGGTTTAGCAGATGATGTTAAACGCAGAGATATTTTCTTGCGATATCGTAAGAAATTTGATATTATTATTTTAACAGATACCCATAGTTCTAAAGAGAAAGTTAAACAGTGGCAAACTGAGTGGGGGTATACCGCACACTTTAGCTCTCATGCCAGCAATTCAAGAGGGGAAGCAATTTTGCTTAACAATATTTTAAATGTTTAATACATAACACTATTATTGATGAACATGGTAATTATATAGTTCTTGATATGACCATTCATGAGTATCGAATAACTTTAGTGGCCTTATATGGTCCAAATGAAGACTCTCCAGACTTTTATAAGAAAATTCAAAACTTAGTCACAGAATTTCAGAATTCTTCCATCATCATGGTTGTTGATTGGAATGTGGTTCAAAATTATGAACTGGATACATGTAATTATAGTTTAAAAAATAACATTAAAGCAAATCGACAGATAGTTGAAATGAAAGAAGCTTTAGATCTTCTAGATATCTGGAGATTGAAAAATCCTGATTTAAAAAGGTATACTTGGCATGGTCCTAATTTCAAACAAAGTAGACTAGACTATTTTCTTATATCAAGTGACTTAGAATATCTTGTTCATGGAACTGATATTGACGCAAGTTACAGGTCAGATCACTCTCCAGTATATTTAGTTCTTAAATTTTATGATCAATCTAGAGGGAGGGGGACTTGGAAATTCAATAATAGTTTATTACATGATACAGATTATGTCAATGAAATTAAGCAATGTATTAATGACACAATTAACCAATATAGTACACAAAGTAATCAAACAAATGATGGACTGTCAGTAAATCCACATACTTTTTGGGAGCTATTAAAATGTATGATACGGGGTAAAACTATTGCTTATTCTGCTCATGTAAAAAAGAAAAACATGATTGATGAAACAAATTTAGAATCCAAACTGCAAAATGCACAAAATGCTTTCAGCTTTAGTCAGACTGAAAATGACAGAGATGAAATTGTTAAAATTGAAGAAGAATTAAAAATATTTCGAGCGAAAAAAGTTCACGGCATTATGATCAGAGCAAAAGCTAGGTGGGAGGCTGAGGGTGAGAGATGCACAAACTACTTTTGTAACTTGGAAAAAAAGGCACTTTCAGGAAAAAATTATTCCGAAACTTATTGATGATGATGGGAAAGAAATAAATGATCAGTTTGGAATAATCAATGCACAAAAATTATTTTATGAACACTTGTACACATCAACTAACCCTATTTGTGATGATACTCATGAGCAACTCTTTTTTTGACACTGACAACCCATATATAACTAAATTATCAGATGATGAAAAAATAATGGGGGAAGGTCAACTTAATTATAATGAATGCTTAAACGCATTGAAAAATATGAAAAATAGAAAATCACCAGGTCTTGATGGTTTCACCTCAGAATTCTATAAGTTTTTTTGGAACGATCTTAACAAATATTTTATCAACTCTTATAATTACAGTTTTGAGCAAGGTTATTTTTCTATTAGTCAACGTCAAGGTTTGATTACTTGTATTCCAAAGGAAGGGAAATCTAAATTTTACTTAAAAAACTGGAGACCAATCACATTACTCAATGTAGATATGAAAATTGCATCTGCTGCTCTAGCCAATAGAATTAAACCTTTTTAAACAACATTATAAGTGAGACACAGCAAGGTTTTGTTAAAGGCAGATATATTGGAGAGTGTACTAGACTTCTATATGATTTAATAGAACAAATGGAGGAGGAAGAAACCCCAGGGCTTTTATTATTATTAGATTTTGAAAAAGCATTCGATTCTCTTGAATGGTCTTTTATTACTAAAACCTTAGAATTCCTTGGATTCGGACCAGATTATATTAAATGGGTAAAAATTTTGTACCAAAATAGTGAAAGCTGTATTGCCTATAACGGGCATTGTTCAAACTTCTTTCAAATTAAACGTGGCATTCGCCAAGGAGATCCTCTATCTCCTTACCTCTTTATTCTTGCTTTAGAACTTATGAGTGCAGCCATAAAAAATAATCCAAATATAAATGGAATTAGATTACATGACTCTGAGTACTTGATAAGTCAGTACGCAGATGATTCATCTTTATTACTTGATGATGATCAATTCTCCTTAGAGAAATCTTTATATATTCTTAGAAAATTCTCTGAATGTGCTGGTTTGAGAGCAAATCTAGATAAATCTGAGGCAATATGGATTGGCTCAAAGAAACACTCTCATGATATTATGTTACCTGAAACTAGATTAAACTGGAACCATACTGGGAAATTTAAGTTATTAGGAATAAAATTTGATCTATTTCGCGAAGATAAGACATTAGTTAACTTTGAAGAAAAACTTATTAAAATACAAATTTTGTTGGACTCCTGGTTTTATAGAGATTTAACATTTATGGGTAAGATTACAGTAATCAAGTCTATGGCTTTACCTATCCTTATTCAGTCTCTTACTGTTTTACCCAATCCTCCTGATTATATTCTAGACAAACTCCAGGCTATACTCTTAGAATTTTTGTGGAATAATAAACCAGATAAAATTCGACGTAATATTTTGATCAATTCATATGAGAATGGAGGACTTAAAATGCCACATGTGAAATCTTTTTGCTATGCATTAAAGATGACTTGGATAAATAAGTTGCTTGATCCGCTCCACCAGTCTCCATGGAAATCACTTCTTGTGGATCAGTTTACTAGATATGGAGGTGAAAAAATATTCTTGATGAAAAGTTCAGGCATAAAATTAGTTGCAGAAAAGTTTAATAATTTTTGGAAAGATATCTTTGATAATTGGAGCAAATTAAGTTCAGAACACATGGAATCAGGGGCTGACTTTTTGAGCCAATCCATATGGTTTAATGCAAATCTTAAGATAGATAAAAAACCAGTTTTTTATGAAAATTGGTGTCGTGCAGGAATTTTCTTTATTAATGATTTAATTACAGAAAACAATAGTTTCCTTGGTTTTGAAGATTTTACACAAATGTATAATATAGATGCTAATTTCGTACAGTTTTATGGAATAATTCATATGATACCTAGTTTGTGGAAACAAAACATTCAAAATACTCTTAAACTCCCAAACATTACATCCAACAATTTAGATTATATAAAGAAAAATAAAAAGTCCACACAGTACTTTTATAATACCTTTCTAGACATTTACTCAGAAACACCCACAACTAAACAAACAAAATGGAGTGAAAAAGTGCATGAAGATATAAATTCTTGGGAACAAGTCTACTTGTCACCTTTCCAATGCACTAGAAACAATAAATTTATTGTATTTCAGTACAAAATTTTGAATCATATTCTCAATACTAATTCCTATCTATACAAGTGTAAATTGAAAGAAACAGACCTTTGTAGTTTTTGTAATGAGACCAAGGAAACTGTTGTTCATCTTTTCTGGGAATGTTCCATAGTTAAGACTTTGTGGCTCCAACTCGCTGAATCTCTTTGTACTTCATGTAATATCATTTTGCCTCTTTCATTAAAAAATGTTATTTTAGGGATGGACATAGACCAGACATCCTTTAATTTATTTTTCATTGTCATCAAACATTATATATATACTTGCAAGATTTTAGGCCAAATACCTACATTAATTGGTGCCAAAAAAAAGCTAAAAAATACTTATGAAATTGAAAAATTATCAGCTACATTTTATAAAACACCTGCAGTTAAAGATGAAATTGAAAATAAGTGGTCTGTCTTAGATTTTACATGTAGATTATGGAGGATATATATAAAATAACTCATTTAATGTATGTAATTTTTTTTTGTGCACTACACAACGGACAGTGGTTTTTATAAGTGCACAAATTATATTCCTGTTAGTGGATGATCATATATTATTATGTTACGCTATAATATATCCTCCTCATAGTAAATTTAATTTGAGAAAAAAAATAAGGTAAAAATCAGACCATATATGAATAATTTATAAAAATGACTGTGTATTTTATGACTGTTATAATGATAAATCTTTTGATATAACTATCTAAAAATTGTATGTATTGGGAAATGGAAATAATTTGTTCTACATTTTCATATATAGTACTTTTTATAGAAACTTTCTTCAATTTATATTATGTTAAATTGTGAATATTTGGAAAATATAAAAAATTAAAAAAAAAAAACTCATACATGGGGAATCAACGAAAAGTCAAAGTCCAATTGTCTCCCCTTCCTGGTTTTGGACAATAATTATATTCCTTCATGCACATCTCAATATAGTGTCCTTCCTTTGTGTAAAGTTTCATCAAAATCCTTCAAGTGGTTTAAGAGGAGTTGCGCTTACGAGGTAACCCATAAATAGGGAATCAAGGAAAAGTAAAAGTCGAATTATCTCCCCTTCCTGGTTTCGCACAATAATTATATTCCTTCATGCACATCTCCATATATTGTCCTTCCTTTGTGTAAAGTTTCATCAAAATCCTTCAAGTGGTTTAAGAGGAGCTGCCCTCACGAGAAGTGTGGACAGACGGATGGACAGATGGACGGACAGACGGACGGACGGACAGACAGACAGGGTGATTCCTATATACCCCCAAACTTTGTTTGCGGGGGTATAAAAATATTGGTAGAAGACCAAAGCTATAAACATAAGTTATCAAAGATCAGCTAAAAATGTTACATTATAAACAAGTGTGTTGTGTGGGTTATAATTTTATCACTTCTTCTACTGTCTAAAAATCTGCTCAAATAGACTTGCCTTTAATTCTGATGTTAAAGGAACATGTTGCTACGTTGTTGGCTGCATCTCGTACTGTGTATGTTACAGCCGTTGTAGTAGGTAATTGCTGAGTAGGTTTATAATTAGCTGGAGAAACTGTTACTGATTGAACATCACCAGAGTTATCAATAAATGTAGGTATAGCATGCTGTGGTGCTGTATAAATAGGAACCGTAATATCTCCAGGACAATTTGTAACTGTTGGTTTTGCAGTATCTAAAGAATAAAACATAATTTATTATTATAATTTGATAAACAAGAGGATATTTGATTGGACAATAATGTGACTTAAAATTCATTCAAATTTTCAATTGAGGGGAAGAACCCTATCCCCTGCTAAACAAACTCAATTTGACATCACAGTGGGATACAACCCTTTTGTTTCCCACTAGACAACCTTGATACGACTTCACGATGGGAAACATACCCTACTGTTCCCTGTTGAAGAAAACTTATATCATACTATACATCAGAAAACATTAACAACCATATTAATTTTTCAACTGTCAACCTGAATTACAGTCTAATTTACAAGATTCCAGTCAGAATACAACCTGTTAGGTGTGGAATACACCAAATTATAAAAAAAATGAAAAACAGCAAATCAAAGATTGTGATCCCCACACTACCCCTTTTTGGACTCCCTCCCCTTGTAAAAAAAGACAAGTGTTTTTGAAACTAAATCATTGTAACAGTACTGTAAAACACCAAAAAGATATGGTTGCTAGGTAGAATTTCAAAAAGTACAGGTTTCTTAGAATTTCAGGAAATTATCAAAATTAGAATCAAAGATTTTTGCAACCTGAATGTTGAAAATCATCATTTTTACTGTAAGGAATTGAAAAAAGATATTGTTACTAGGTAGAATTCCAAAAATAATGGGTCTTTGAGAGTTACAGGAAATTTACAAAACTTAGATTCAAAGTTTTGCAATCTGACTATGGAAAATGATCACTGATACTATAAGGCATAAAAAAATATATGGTTGCTAGGTAAAATTCCAAAAAGAAATTGGTCTTTGAGAGTCTCAGAAAATTTACTAAAAATAGAATCAGTGTTTTGCACTCTGATTATTGAAAATGATCTTCACTACTGTAAGGAATTGAAAAAGATATGGTTGCTAGGTAGAATTCCAAAAAATAGTAGGTCTATGAGAGTTTCAGGAAATTTACCAAATTTAGAATCAAAGATTTTTGCAATCTGACTATTGAAAATCATCATTGAAACTATAAGACATAAAAAAAATATGGTTGATAGGTAAAATTCCAAAAATAATGGGTCTTTGAGAGTTTCAGGAAATTTACCAAAATTAGAATCAAAGATTCTTGCAACCTGACAGTTGAAATTCATTATTATAACTCTAAGTAATAAAAAAAAAGATATAGTTGCTAGGTAGAATTCCAAAAAGTAATGGGTCTTTGAGTTTCGGGAAATTTACCAAAATTAGAATCATATTTTTGAAATCCTAGTGTTCATACTAGCTGATGACATTAAAAAGTTGCTCAATTATAAAACTTCATGTTGGAATTTCAAAAATTATTAGTCTTTGACATTTTCAGGAAATTTACCAAATTTGGCACTGGGGTCTAAATTCTAAAAGCTTAGAACGGATTCAAAGAGCAATTCCAATAATTCCTCAAGAAAATATAAACCACAAAATCAACATAGAGTTCCAGTCGTTCTGATGAGTACTGATTGTTAACATTTTTTGGCCCTTAAGGGCATGCCCCAAGGGGTCATACCAAAAGTCAGCTATCATCAAAAAATGAGATGCATATAATCGAATTTGCATACAAATTTTCAGCTCCCAAACATAAATACTTCAGAAGATTTCACTTATTACTGGATATCTCGAAATACATTTTCGCTCATTTTTCCACCCTGAGGGCAAATTTCAAAATTCCGAAACCTTCGACACAGACAACTTTTATAGTGTTACTTATATCCTTATAACAAGGTTTCTGCATTTTCAGGTGCAAGAGGAGTTCCAGCGGAATCAATTTTTTCGTTTTTTTGGACCCCTAAGAGGCTATGCCCTGAGGGGTCATACCAAAGTTCTGACAGCGGAATCGATTTTTTCGTTTTTTTGGACCCCTCAGAGGCCATGCCCTGAGGGGTCATATCAAAGTTCTGACACCCTCTGTGAAGTTGACACATAATATGCGAGTCGATTCACAAGTTTCAACTTTCTAGCCCAAATGGCCTTAGAAATTTCTTCAATTATTGGATATCGCGAAAATTCGTTTTCGCCCATAATTTGCCCATAGGGCATTTGACCTAAATTCGGAATCCACAGTGCACTACTTCTGATCATACTCTAGTATGGTGCCAAGTCTCAAATTTGTATCTCTTATAGTTCCAGAGCTATCGGGGAGCATTACAAACACACGTATGTACGTACATACGCACGGACTGCATTACATAATCCCCTCGCTTTCCCTAAGCGGGGGGATAATAATCAAACAATTGTTGCCCCCTGTTGTTAGCAATCAGATGTATTAACTCTTAAAGAGGTTGTTTCTAGTGGGAAAAGTCCTTTGGAATCAACCCTCCATTGGATGGCAATTCTAGATGGTTCCCTTAACAACAAGCAATAACTATATCAAGAGTTGATATTGGTTGAGGGATGATAAAAAGGCTGATATGGAAAAGTTCATGTCTTAATTTGTTTTTACATACCTCTAATTAGAAGTTATCATCATACCGTCTACACTGCTAGTAAATACCAATTTTCAATTATTTCCATTAAATATTCACAAGTGTGGACCCTAATTGATGTCTCATCCGTCCTTGCTTGGTCACTAAAACTGATGAGAAAAATCAAACTGGCTTAATCAGAAAAACAAACCATGATCTCTATAGACCATATAAGTAGTATGGTCAACTGTCATGTACTACCAAAGACCAACCTACATAACCAAATATCATCATAGGTCAACCCACAACTAACAAATCCTGAAAATCTTAACAAGTTCAATAGAACTTTACCATATTTACTAGACCATGAAATTAACTTGAGTTTATGCCGTCCTCACTGCTACTGCCGTCATACTTTGCACGCCTATGTCTTGTTTTCCATGACTTTCATCATTTTGCGAGACAAAAAATAATAGTTATCTACTGAGTTATTATAAAAATTCCTTGTTCATGGATTGAATGCTAAAAACCTGTTGCAATATAGGCTTATGTTTCTCCAGCCATGCTTAGATCTTTTCACTTCATAATACTTACCTACACACTGTGGAATAACTGGAGTATCACCATTATATGTAACATTCCATCGAGCCTGACCTCCAACATATACACACTGTAGAGGATACTGAGGACTGGGAGTATAACCAGTTTTGCCACCAAGTCTGTCACATGTGTAATATACCAGAGCTCCTACTTCATATGACGTCGCTGACTGAGTTGCACCAGGTGGCGTACCTGGATCTGTGCAAAGACTACTGATACAGTGTAAGCTACCAAAATCCCATCGTCCATTGGTATGGCATTTAACGACATTATTATTTGTCAGACTACTAGCACCTGCTACCTGGAATGTTCCTGAACAACTAAATGTAAAACTGCAATCCAATGTGGAACATGAATATGAGTACGTATTACTGCCAGAGATGGGCATGGGAGTTCCGCAGTCTATAGCTGTAATAATAAAAAATAATAATAAGTTACCCCATTATCAGAAAAAAGTTATAGATAGAGGTTCCATAGTCAATAGCTGTAATTACTAGAGCTGTAACCAAAAGGCAACCAATTATGCCTCCCTTACCGTACCCTGAATCAAGGGCAATAACTCTTGAACGCAAAATCTAATCATGGTAAAAATGGAAATGACCTGTATTTTATAATAAGTAACATTGTCCTGAAATATTAAAACTTTCTCTCAAAGCAAAATTGACAGATTTTGCCTAAATCACCGGCAATAACTTTGGAACGAAATATCCAATCATAGTCATAATCGAACTTAACCTGTATTTTATGAATAGAAATATTGTCCCAAAATATCCAAACTTTCAGTCAAAGAATACTCAAGTTATCATCTGGAAACCAAAGTGTGACGGACAGACGGAAGGAATCCTTTATACCCTAGCCTTTTAAGGCAGTGGTATAAAAAAGAACCCAATGGGGAACATAGATATTAAACTGACTGAGGACTGAATCTAATGGAAAGGTGTGCAAATATTTTTTCTTCTTTCACAATTACAAATTTTTTATCAATTTTTGCACAACATTCCTTTTGTAGTTTTGTTTTTTTCAAAATTTGTGTAGAGGGTCTGAGTGTAATAGATATTGTCACTAGTGTGTAATAAAGTTTATACAGTGAATCTTATAAAGAGGGTAGTATAGGGTTATTTTCATACGCCTTGTTCACCTTTTTTTATTTTGCATGTTTCCATGTCATAGGATCGTTATGGCTTCAAACGTAAATACTAAACGAGAAAACAGAAAATGTAAGAACTGCAATTCCAACACTATTGATGATGAAGAACATTTCTTATTTTCATGTAATAATAACATTTAGCTAAGAGAAAACTATTTACAAGAAATAAAACAGTTTAATACCAAATATAGAAAGTAAACCAGATAAGCAATATGTATGTTTAAATTGTCCACAAATCCTGCAGTATACTGCTTCATTTGTTACAAAGTCCTTTGCACTGAGGAGAGTGGACTCAACAACTGCATGATTTTTTTCTTTTTGTAATCTTTGCTTTGTTTTATTTTGTTTTTGTTATTGTTCATGTATGCCTTCATCTCTAATGGATACAAATGTGCATTCTTAATAAAGTAGATAAAAATGCAACATGCATGCCAAATTTCTCGTGCCTCATGTAATGATATTTCATTTCTTGCTCTCTGCAGATAAAATAAGTATAACAGATTCTCAGACAAGCACTTAATTTTGTTTTGCAGTATATAGCTAATACACAATGTATTTTAACTGACATTAAAAAGAAAACTAGAAAATTCCCATTCAAGGTGATGTTCACAACCTCATGTGTTGAATAAGAGATTTTAATGGTTATAGTACATTTGCTATATCTTTTTTTTGTGGCAAGAGGTGGGAAAATTTTGTTGTTTTGTTTTGATTCTTTCTTTTTTTTTTGGCATACTGCAATCACTTTCTTATTATCAGTTTCACTTCATTATTTTTTTCCAGACATTCAAACTGTAAACACTTGTGGAATTTTTTCTGTTTTGTTAATTATTATATGTTCTGTCATATATATGTGTGTGGTTTTTTCATACATGTATTTTTGTATTGCAAGAATTTTGATATTTTTCCATCTTTTTTTTATTTTGTCTACCAAATCATTTTAAAGTTCATGTTCCTAAAATAATGTTTGTTTCTATGGTTACTTTGTTTTCCTCTTTCTTATTTACTACATAAGTACTATTGTTTGTGGGTTTCCAATTTTTTCGTGGATTTTGTGGTTCGCTAAAACCAGGAAATTAAGTTCCCAATGAAATTCTTTTTTTTCATAGAGTTTATAATAGATATCAAACCACAAATTTAGGGCCTAGGAAATAGCAATATCTATGAAAACCACGATAACTGATGTCCACAAATAAACATACTTCCACAGTACTTTACATATAATTCTTACCTGGACACTGTAACACATCACCAACAGTACCATAGCGATTAGTCTCGGGTTTATAAGCGCAAATTCTACTGCGTGTATATGCAACATTGTTTGCACCAGTACAGGATAACTGATAAGTATTGCCATAATTTATTGTACTAGTAGTTGGGGTGACACCGTTATCAGCTGTTACATCCAGAGCACAAGTGGCAACTGTTTACAAAATAAAACACACACATTAAAACAGGTATATCATATTGGCTTAAGATAAAGAACATTATCTGAGTTGTTACTGAAAATGAAGGCTGGTTTGTGCAGTGTGTAGGTTTATTCAGGTTTCTCATTAATATTTGAAGTGAAATAAACTAGAAAACAGTGCAATTTTGGACTGTTTCTGTAATGTGTACAGATGATAAATTCCAAGTTGTGAATGTATAAAACTATTCTAACAAACTCATACATTGATTTGTCGTCTGAATGACATTACACTATTCTGTAAAGTTGACAGGTATTTCTCTTTACTGTCTGATTATGTCAGTAACTATTACCTACAGATGTAGTTTTCCAAATGAACATTTAACTGTCTAACCATTACTAAATATACATAGTGATTAGAAATAAATTAGTTATTACACTTTTCAGCTGATTTGTCAATGCAAATATGACTCCAAAACCATCACTGTGACAGGTGATATTTGTTGTCACAGAAACTAAACTTACCTTCACAAGTTGGTGGCTGGACTCCAGGTTTCATCAACCTGACAAGTGATACTTGTTGTCGCAGAAACTTAACTTACCTTCACATGTTGGTATGGCTGGACTCAAGGTTTCATCAACCTGACAAGTGATACTTGTTGTCGCAGAAACTAAACTTACCTTCACAAGTTGGTGGCTGGACTCCAGGTTTCATCAACCTGACAGGTGATATTTGTTGTCGCAGAAACTAAACTTACCTTCACAAGTTGGTATGGCTGGACTCCAGGTTTCATCAACCTGACAAGTGATACTTGTTGTTGCAGAAACTTAACTTACATTCACAAGTTGGTATGGCTGGACTCCAGGTACCATCACCCTGACAGGTGATATTTGTTGTTGGGGAATCTAAACTTACCTTCACAAGTTGGTATAGCTAGACTCCAGTTACTATCACCCTGACAGGTGATATTTGTTGTAGTAGAATCCAGTTTTACCTTCACAAGTTGGTATGGCTGGACCCCAGTTACCATCACCCTGACAGGTGATATTTGTTGTGGAGGAATTTAAACTTACCTTCACAAGTTGGTATGGTTGGACTCCAGGTACCATCACCATGATAAGTGATATTTAATGTGGAGGAATCTAAACTTACCTTAACAAGTTGGTATGACAGGACTCCAGATACCATCACCATGACAAGTGATATTTGTTGTGGAGGAATTTAAACTTACCTTCACAAGTTGGTATGGCTGGACCCAGTTACCATCACCCTGACAGGTGATATTTAATGTGGAGGAATCTAAACTTACCTTAACAAGTTGGTCTGACAGGACTCCAGGTACCATCACCCTGACAGGTGATATTTGTTGTGGAGGAATCTAAACTTAACTTCACATGTTGGTATGGCTGGACTCCAGGTTTCATCAACCTGACAAGTGATACTTGTTGTCGCAGAAACTTAACTTACCTTCACATGTTGGTATGGCTGGACTCCAGGTTTCATCAACCTGACAGGTGATACTTGTTGTTGCAGAAACTTAACTTACATTCACAAGTTGGTATGGCTGGACTCCAGGTACCATCACCCTGACAGGTGATATTTGTTGTTGGGGAATCTAAACTTACCTTCACAAGTTGGTATAGCTGGACTCCAGTTACTATCACCCTGACAGGTGATATTTGTTGTAGCAGAATCCAGTTTTACCTTCACAAGTTGGTATGGCTGGACCCCAGTTCCCATCACCCTGACAGGTGATATTTCTTGTGGAGGAATTTAAACTTACTTTCACAAGTTGGTATGGTTGAACTCCAGGTACCATCACCATGACAAGTGATATTTAATTTGGAGGAATCTAAACTTACCTTAATAATAATAATAATAATAATAATAAAAGCTTTATTTAAAGAGGGTTACACAGTTAGTACAAACTAATCTTCCCTGAGGCCCTCAATAACAATATTGAATACACACAAGATAATGCATACTACAATTAAAGAGTACATTGTGATATCAGATACAAAGTGTTATAAAAATACAAATTTATTCAGCTGGTACAATTTGTTTGTTGAGCAAGTAGCATTTTAGCTTATTTTTAAAAACCACAATATTCTTAGACTTTCGCACTGAGCCTGGTAGAGTGTTCCACGTTGAAGGTCCAGAAAAACTAAATGATTTTTTAAAAAGTTCTGTTTTAGTTTTTGGTACACATAAATCACCACTAATAACATTTCTTAATTGATATGGATTACTCTGAGAGATGTACCTAATCTTGTCGATTAAATAAGAAGGTGCATCACCATTTAAACATTTAAAAATCAAAACACATCTGTGATATATAATCCTGTTATCAGCTGTCATCCAACCAAGTGTGTTAAACAGTGGAGCAGAAGGAGCTAAAAAATCTTTATCTAGAATAAGTCTTGCAGCCCTTTTTTGTAATTTAACAATACGGTTAAAATATTCACTGCTGCAGCTCCCCCAAATTATTATGCAATAATCAATTAATGGAAGAATGTAACCAGAGTAAAAAAGTTTTCTTGATTCTTGATTCAAATATTTTTTAATTTTTGAGAGAAGATAGATACGACTAGCAATTTTGGAACATACCTGGTCTACCTGATGTAACCAGCTCAGATGCGAATCAAGTTTTACTCCCAAACATTTCTCACAGTCAGAAATTTGCAAAGTCTGTGTGTTTATGGTAAATGAAGGTTCAACAGATTGTGAAGAAATTTTTTGTCTTGTTCCTATTACCATACATTTTGTTTTATTAGTATTTACAAAAATATTATTGCTCTCACACCATTTTTCTATTTCATTCAGATCTTGTTGTATCTTGTTGTATCATAACAAGTTGGTATGACAGGACTCCAGGTACCATCACCATGAAAAGTGATATTTGTTGTGGAGGAATTTAAACTTACCTTCACAAGTTGGTATGGCTGGACCCAGTTACCATCACCCTGACAGGTGATACTTAATGTGGAGGAATCTAAACTTACCTTAACAAATTGGTCTGACAGGACTCCAGGTACCATCACCCTGACAGGTGATATTTGTTGTGGAGGAATCTAAACTTACCTTCACAAGTTGGTATGACAGGACTCCAGGTACTATCACCCTGACAGGTGATATTTGTTGTAGCAGAATCTAAACTTACCTTCACAAGTTGGTATGGCTGGACTCCAGGTACCATCACCCTGACAAGTGATACTTGTTGTAGAGGAAACAGTTCCATTTATCACGTAGCCTACATCACACAAGTACTGTACTGAATCTCCCTTTGTAAAGACAAGTTGTAAAGATAGGGATCTGCCACGACCTGCACTGATAGTTTGGTCAGGGGTTGGACATCGTTTCACTGGAAGTCAAAAGTTTATTGTGTAAATAAAGAAATCCACTTACTTTCTATAATGCTACTTTTTGGACCAAGTGGTTAATTTCACATAATTGTATACATGGCCATTTAACATATAGTCAAAGGTTAAAATGTTGAATTTGACTCGCAACAGCATCTTTAAAAGGACTTTCATTATTCCTATTCTGGCTTTCTTTACGTTTCTGCACTAAAGGTCATAATAAATGGTTCCAGGTGAGACAATAACTAGCCCAAATGATTTCAATGTTTTTCAGAAGTATGACACTCACAAATGTAATGTAACAAAGGAATACCCATCATTTTTTATCGCAACTTCAGTTTTGCAAACTTTGTAAGGGTAATTTTACAAAATTACATATTTTTTATGCATTACTTAAATACAAACTTGGTGACCTGCATCGTTTTCTATTTTTTGAATAATATATCTTTAGAAGTACACATGTATGAAAATGTCATGAAATTAGCAGTATAAAAAGTCTCTAAAATATTGAAAAATTAAATTTGAAATGGGTTAACTTACACCACATTTACTAAAATATGTACTATTTGTTAACTGATTTAGAAGAGTAGATTATAATTTCTCTTTCCAAAACAATTTTCTGTTAATTTGTGTAATCTTGACTCTATTTCCTGATGCTTTGATCGTTATTGCTTTGAAAACAATTTCTCTATATTTTTTTAAATAGAACTTCATGAAAAAAAAATGTACCAAAAAAAATTAACCTTTGACCTTGATTTCCATGGAAATGAGATCAGTGGCTCCATTTTTTTCTTTTTCTATTTGGAATCCTCAGTATTTGATTAACAACATATCTACGAATTGACAATATTTGAAGAAACTGTTGGATATACCCTTAACTGGACATTTCAAGTATTTTTAAAAACATGCCAGAAAAAAGTTTTGGTCAATATTTTTTTATTTGAGATGTTTTCAATGGTATTACATATCATAATAAAGACTTGAGATGTTTTCAGTGGTATTGCATATCATAAAGACTTTAATTTCTGTTACAATGATTGATTTTATTAATTACTCTGAAATGTAACAGAAATCAACATGAATAAACTTTATCAATTTAGTTAAAAAGCACAAATCTCATCCATTACAATAACTTTAAAATATTTCAACAGTCCTTTGAATGTTTGGATAATTGAAGTTTCCTGTAATTGGTAGAAGCAAGATTTCAACACCTTTTGTGCCCTATATCTCAGAAGTAATTACAGGTGTCAAAATTCTTTCTATTTGTCATATTGAATTTAACCTGCAATTCATAAATAAGCAGCATCAAATCGAACCCAAAGTAAAAACAAAATACAATTTTAAGAAATTTCTCCTTTTTTGGCCCTATTTATCTCTAGATTAGTAAATTCAAAATTTACTGTTAATATGTCAGATAGGCAATTTCCAAAATAAACAAAAACTGACATATAGATAGTTTTCTTCATCAAAATATATACTACTCAGTATATTCAGTTATGAATGATATGGGTAGGGCAACACTTTCAGTCTTTGTGTTGTGTCAAGAGAGAAAATACTAAAGTTTCACAACAATCCATCCACTAAAACTACAGAGATTTCCCAATTACTTTCTTAACAGCTGGGAAATTAAAAGAAAAATAAAGGGCTACGCCGAGCGCAGCATGATACGACCGCAGCATGTCGAATACTGAAATTTGAACAAGTGTAATTCAAAATGAATGAGGACACAGTAAAGAGCTTGATACAGTAATTAAATGGACCAAATAAAGAGCTTGAATCAGTTGCAATTTTTGGCACCTTTGGCCCCTTTAGCTCGGAAACGGTAAAAGCTATGCCAAATTTGTTGACATACTACTGAAAGCTTATATCAAGAAGAATCCAAAGAAAAAAACTGATCGAAATCCGATGGATAATAAAGATTTCAAATATTTCGAAAAAATTACAATTTTGGCCCCTTTGACTCCTTGTAGCTCGAAAACGGTAATAGCTATGCAAAATCCACTGACATACTACCTAGAGCTTACATCAAGAGGAATCCAAAGAAAAAAAAACCTATTGAAATCCAATGAAAAATAAAGATTTCACATATTTTGAAAATTCGCAATTTTGGCCCCTTTGACCCCTTGTAGCTCTGAAACCGTAATAGCTACACTAAATCCGTTGACAAAGTACTGAAAGCTTATATCAGGAGGAATTCAAAGAAAAAAATCCCATCAAAATCTGATGAAAAATAAAAATTTTAGGTTATCTGTAAATATACGATTTTGGCCCCTTCGGCCCCTCATAGCTTGGAAACGGTAAGAGCTACGCCAAATCCATTGACATACTACTGAAAGCTTACATCAAGAGGAATCCAAAGAAAAAATCCCATTGAAATCCGATGAAAAATAAAAAATTTTATGTAATCTGCATGTTTGCAATTTTTGCCCCGTTTGGCCCCTCATAACTCGGAAAGGAAACAAATCATCAAAAATCTGATGCTGCAGCGCCTATTTATTTTTCATAAGGAATTCATTGCAAAAACGGCATCAAAATCGGACTAAAAATAAAAAAATAAAATTTTTAAAATTCTCCCCTTTTGGACCCCATTTATCTCATGAACAGTACATGCGACGTGAAATCCGTGGGCATACTACTGATTGGAAATTACCTCAGGAGCATACTGAAAGAAACCCCATCAAAATCTGATAATCAATAAAAATTCTACAGCTAAATAGGTGAAAACACCCAATTTTGCACTTTTTGGCCCCTATTTTAAAAACGGGAGGGGCCATAATAACCAAAACCACTCCACACCTTCCTTTTGTGCCAAGGAGCATTGTGTTAAAATTTCATAAGGATTGATCAACTTGAACTTGAGTTATTGGCAAAACTTAAAGTGTCTACAGACAACGAACTCGACGACGACGACGACAACGACGACAACGACGAAAAAGATGACGACGACAGCGCCATACCATTATACGACTACAAAATTTTTTGCGGTCGTATAAAAATAGACCCTGACTATCTATAGCATAACACTTACAAACACAAGTATGGTTAATGTGGTATGTATTCCAAGGATTCATCCCATTTTCCCCCGACTGTAAATTTAGTCCTTGGTAACCATTGTAAGGGTAAAGGTCGTATCCAAAGTTACAGGAACATCTGTATGACCCTTCTACATCAGAACAACTGTGATCACAATTTCCATTGGCATAGGCACACTCATCAATATCTACAAAGATATTAAATAAATATTATATTAGGCCATTCAAAATAAATTGTTTGTTTCTCAAGCCTTTCTATTTTTAAATTTGTGGGAGCGGGCAGTTTTTATTTTTTATTTATATTTCAAGACTTCTTAAATGTCACTGCAATTGAATTTTGATGTCACTATGTGATAAACTTTTAATACATCTGAGCTTAACTCCAAAGATAGCTAAACATTCTTTTAAGTTTTTGTAAGATTTTTTAGCTTTTTGTTACTTTTATAAAAAAAAAAAATACATGGTTGAACATTCAAGAAAAGTTTGATGGGGCTACCTTTTGTCAGACGCGGATGGGGCTTGAGAAACAAAATTTTTTTGGAATGGCCTTATTACTGTATACTGGGTGAAAATCTGCATTACAGAATTTCAAAATATGATATCTATTGTTAACTGCATTTGTTCAAACGTGTACAGAAGTTTGAAATAATTTGTAAAGGTTCCCGCAGAACCTGGTGTCTCGCCTGCTCACTCCATTGTCATTATAATTTGGCCTTTATTAAGATGTGGTTGCTACAGAGAATTCAAACAAATAACTGGTCTTTGAGAGTATCGGGGAATTTACCAAAATTGGAATCAAAAATTTTTGAAATCTAACCATTGAAAATATTTGCTTTGGCCAAAATTATCAAAAAAGTATCGTTACTAACAAGGATTCCCAAAAATTGCTCATCTTTGAGAGTTTCAGGAAATTTACCAAAATTGGAATCAACATTTTTTGAAATCTTACCATTGAAAATATTTGTCTTGAATAAAATGCATCCAAAAAGCATGGTTTCTAACAAGAATTCCAAAAAATTGCTGGTCTTTGAGGGTCTCAGGAAATTTACCAAAGTTGGAACCACATTTTTTTATTCTAATTTTTCTGTATTATGCATCATATGAAAAAATGACTGGAATAATTGATTGTATGCAAAAATTTCGACAAGAGCTGTCGCCTAATGGCAACCAGGTATACCCCCACTCAGGGATCACTGGATCAAAAATTCATATTTACACTAAATTTTGTTATTAAATCCAATTTTCGTAAAACAGGAAGTACAATGTATGCATCTGACATGACTCAAAATAAGAAGTTCCTTATAACTAATCAAATAAAGGCTGCATACAAATTTTGAAATCAATCCCTCTTGTAGAAGCTGAGAAAAATGCGATGAAAAATTCATGTTTTCACTACAGTTCGTAACAAAGTCTACATTCCACCAAACTGGAAGTACACATCCAACAGGACTCAAAAGAAGATGTTCCTTATAACTAACCATATAAAGGCTGCATACCAATTTTAAAATCAATCCCTCTTGTAGAAGCTGAGAAAAATGCGACAAAAAATTCATGTTTTCACTACATTTCGTAACAGTCACATTTTGTCAAACAGGAAGAACACATCGGAAAGGACTCAAAATAAGACGTTCCTTACAACTAACCATATAGAGGTTGCTTACCAATTTTGAAATCAATCCCTCTTGTAGAAGATGAGAAAAATGCGATGAAAAAATTCATGTTTTCACTACATTTCGTGACAAAGTCCACATTCCGCCAAACAGGAAGTACGCATCCGACAGGACTCAAAATAAGACGTTCCTTATAACTAACCATATAAAGGCTGAATACCAATTTTAAAATCAATCCCTCTTGTAGAAGCTGAGAAAAATGTGACGAAAAATTCATGTTTCACTACATTTCGTGACAAAGTCCACATTGTGTTAAACAGGAAGTACACATCCAACAGGACTCAAAATAAGATGTTCCTTACAACTAACCATATAGAGGCTGCATACCAATTTT
>MJUU01050624.1:11140-21797 GCA_002080025.1 Modiolus philippinarum | reverse complement strand
AATTTTCAATTTCAGATTTTGCGCTTAAATGCACGAAGACCCCCAAATTTTATTTTACATTTTGAACAATAATACAATTATGTTTCTACACAGAAAATTTTACAAAATTCTATGATAGGAAATTAATACCCTGCAGACACCTTTAATCAATGTTGTGTTTGGCGTAATTAAACTTACAGATTTGGGGATTTGATGGTTAAATTCTAATAGTAGGGTTTGTTCTTGACTACCGTCACTATCCTTCAAAGATTAAATAAGTAAGAGAAATACTTTATAATTTGTCCTTGACTAACCCTCACAGTTTTAAGAATTTGTGGAAGAAATTCTATATACCAGTAATTTGTCCTTGGCAACCCTTCAAATATTGTAGAATTCTGTATAATTTGTCCTTGGCTACCTTTTATAGTATGGATACTAAAAAATTTGTTCTTGACTAACCTTCACAGATTGTAGGATTTGTAGGAGAAATTCTGTATAATTTGTCCTTGACTAACCTTCACAGATTGTAGGATTAGTAGAAGAAATCCTGTATAATTTGTCCTTGACTAACCTTCACAGATTGTAGGATTTGTAGGAGAAATTCTGTATAATTTGTCCTTGACTAATCTTTGCAGATTGTAGGCTTTGTAGGAGAAATTCTTTTTAACTTGTCCTTGACTAACCGTTACAGATTGTATGATTTGTAGAAGAAATTCTGTATAATTTGTCTTTGACTAACCTTTGCAGATTGTAGGATTTGTAGAAGAATTTCTGTATAATTTGTCCTTGACTAACCTTCACAGATTGTAGGATTTGTAGGAGAAATTCTGTATAATTTGTCCTTGACTAACCTTCACAGATTGTTGGATTTGTAGGAGAAATTCTGTATTATTTGTCCTTGACTAACCTTCACAGATTGTAGGATTAGTAGAAAAAAATCTGTATAATTTGTCCTTGACTAACCTTCACAGATTGTAGGATTTGTAGGAGAAATTCTGTATAATTTGTCTTTGACTAACCTTCGCAGATTGTAGGATTTGTAGGAGAAATTCTTTATAACTTGTCCTTGACTAAACGTTACAGATTGTAGGATTTGTAGAAGAAATTCTGTATAACTTGTCCTTGACTAACCTTTGCAGATTGTAGGATTTGTAGGAGAAATTCTGTATAATTTGTCTTTGACAAAATTCACAGATTGTTGGATTTGTAGGAGAAATTCTGTATAATTTGTCCTTGACAAACCTTCACAGATTGTAGGATTTGTAGGAGAAATTCTGTATTATTTGTCCTTGACTAACCTTCACAGATTGTAGGATTTGTAGAAGAAATTCTATATCCACTATTACATGTACAGTAATATCCACCATTATAATCCACACAATTCTGGTTACATGTTGCTGTACCTTCAGCACACTCATCTATATCTGTGAAATTATATATATTTATATATATGTGTGTAATAAAAATGATTATGTGAAGCTACCGTAATTTGATAAGGTTTGTTCATAATAACCAGTTCATTTAAAAATTCTCACATCTAAAAAATTGATAAAGCTCGAGATGGACATTTAGTTATAGGTTTCTTTGAAATATTAGTTGCAAAATAATTAAAGAATACACAAAGTTTTACACAGTTTATTGACTTTTCTCTAATTTCTAGCAAATTTAAACACTTCCTGACTAATGGGTTAACGAAATGATAATCAACATGGGTATTATTTGATCTCAGTTGGCAATTGGTCAATCATGTAAATGTCTTTGGTCAGTTTCTATAAATAGTGCAACCGGATGTTGATGAAATTAACACCTGCATCATTGCCTAGCGAAACGGTTTTTGCATTTATGACTAAGATAACCTTATTTATTGATAATATGACATTTTTATCAAAACTATTATATTCAACACCTCTTGCAATGAATGGCACAATGATACACATAGCAACAATGATAGCAACAAAATGGCAGTATACTTGAGACTGGAGACTACGGAGTAGCTTTATTTCAAATAAATTGAGTAGAAATTAGAGAAAAAAATCTTTAACATTGTTTTCCGGTTAATTACGACAATTTCTCACATCTCTATAGTTAAATCTACACATTTTAAAGTTCTGGGATAAACCTCGATTTTAAAATGTGAAAATTTATCTATCTCAATGTGAGAAATATACGTAATAAACTGGAAACAATGTAAGAGACTATATAAACATACCCATTTACCTATTGTAACCTCTTAGTGGGAGTTCTCCCCCATATCAGCTTTTCTTGGTTGGGGATTTTGCACGAGGTAATTTTTTTCCTACATTGACAAGAATAGCAAATAATTTGTCATAACCCCTATGATTGCTCTCATCACAAAATATGGTGAATGGCTGAGTTTTGTGTCTACCAACAAGCATTTTCTCTAGAGCCTGGGTGCACTTCATGAATTCCATGACAACTGTTGCTATTTTCGGAAATGTAAACTTTTAATTTGTGGAAACATAGTAATTGCTATTTGAAAAATTTCTGTGATTTAGTTAGCATGAGTCTTACATGCAAAACATGAGGGTTAACACCTATGAAACTAATCTTACTTTCACAAGTAGGAGGTGTCTGTAAACCACATTTGTATGGATTGGTCCCTGTCACTTTGTATCCACTGTTGCATGTGACTGTGACATCACTTCCTTGATATAGGACACCAGTGTGTGTTGTTGTACCATTAAAAACATATTGGGGAGGACATCTGATTTCTAAAAAACAAATAAAAAACATCAACTTAGGCCAAAAAAAAAATTTATGTCTGTTTCCTGCTACCACACTTTGAAAAATAGGGTCGGTCGATCGGCATTTTATTTTACCAAATTTTTTTTTCGCATTTTGTTGGGAAGATCCGGAAAAATAACGTATCCTTTCCGATCCGGTCCGTTAATTGTTTCAATTTCCGGAAAGGGGCGCCATTTTTTTATTTATGTTTCAATGTTTTTGATCAACTGGATCTAATTTTAACGTAGTTATGGCAATATTCAACAAAGTGTTAAAGCGGCGTTACATTTTGAAGCTTGACTGTAATATTTTTCACCATGTTCACCAAACTGCCAATAAAAATGTCTGTTTCTGCTCTTAACTTTTTCACGAACAGCATGAAATTTTTAGGGTCGGCAACAAAAAAACAGGGTCGAGCGGGGAGCAAGAAACAAGAATATATTTTGTTTGGCCTTATCAGTAATTTCCATATCCAAGATTGAGTTATCTGTGTTCTTATTCACTAATGTGAAAAAAATATGTTGATTTGGAATTGCATATCATTCCCATTCATCTGTATTTAATCTCTGAATATCCAAATTTAGGATATAAAACTACAAGATTTTCATGATTTTCCAACACATACAGTAATATGACATGAGTGAGTTCGCAAAGCAAAATTTCCGTGTGCATTTCAAATAAATTTGACCACTCTTTAAAAGATTCTCTTTAATTAAATTGTTGTCCGATTTTTGATTTTTTTTTACTGCTAAAGAGGGCTTAACCAACAGCTACTCCCTGTAATTTTGAAATAATTTTGTATTATAGTGATTTCTTGAAGTTTTACCAAACCCTATCATTTCTTAGCTAAAATCATTTAAGTCAATAAAAGTTAATAAATCTTATGATGAAAATTTGGTTAACAGTAAAAAGTCAAAGTATTGGCAAGCAGGAATTTGACATGTTACAAACTTGAAAACGGTGTATACAATACAACTCATCATTTCCAAGCTGCAGAACAAATTTCAAATCATTCCCTTAAGTGAAAGCCAAGAAATCTTTGACGGAAAATTTGGTTTATAGTAAAAAATCAAAGTACAGTGAAACCTGTCTTGAGAGACCACCCCTTTTGCCACCAGAAAGTGGTCTTTCAAGACAGGTGGTCCTTCAAAAGAGGTTTATTTCATATGAATTTTACACCGAGAAGACAAAATGTGGCGGTCTTCCAAAAGAGGTCGGTCTCTCATAGCAGAGGTCTCTCAAGACAGGTTTCACTGTATTGCCAAACAGGAAGTGGATCTCCAACAAGCTTGAAAATTACTTACACAATACAACTCATCATTTCCAAACTTCAGACCAAATTTCAAATCATTCCATCTAGTAGGAGCCAAGAAATCTGTGACAGAAAAAATTGTTGACGGACAGACGGACAGACAGACAAAGTGAAAACTACAGGGCACCCGCATCTGAATGCGGGGCCCTAATTAAGTTATTATCAAACAGGAAGTAGATGAGTTATGGACTTACAAAGGGGGAGACACGATAAAACTAATCATACTAAAGCATCAGATCAAACATCAAATCATTACTACATACACAAGCCGAGATATTCTTGAAGAAAAATTTCAATATATGGCTTTAATGGTAAAAAATCAACGTTATCATCAAAAACGAAGTAGATGAGTTACGCACTTGAAATGGGGAGACACCATACAACTCATCATACTAAAGCTTCAAACTAAATATCAAATCATTACTACATACACAAGCTGAGAAATCCTTGATGAAAAATTTCAATATAAAGCTATAATGGGAAAAAATCAAAGTTATCGTCAAACAGAGAGTAGATGAGTTATGGACTTGAAATGGGGAAGACACAGTACAACTCATCATACGAAAGCTTCAGACCAAATATCAAATAATTACCACATACACAAGCTGAAAAATCCTTGACAAAAAATTTCAATATATAGCTATAATGAGAAACAAGTGTGGACCCAAATTAATGTCTCGCCCATCTCTTCATGGTCACAAAATTGATGTGAATTCTCAAACTGACTAAATCAGAAAACTAAACATATTTGCTAAACTGTAAATTAAGGTAAGTGAAAAGCAATAGAGCAGACTGTTATGAATCACCAAAAACGAAAATACGAGTGACCACTGATAGATAATGAAAAACCAAACATTAGACTGTGAAAATGAGGTCAAGGGCTAAAGCCAAACAGCGGGCTGTCATGTTCCATTTAAGACAAACCCAAATACCAAATATTAATATTAACCTTACATTAATAGATGAACATGAACACTGGACCGTGAAATTAAGGTCACAGACAAAAGCCATATAGCAGACTGTCATGTACTACTCAAGACCAACCTATATACCAAATATCATTGACCTACTTCTTATAGTTACTGAGAACATGACCTAATCACAAAAACTTAACATGCTCACTAGACCATGAAATTGAGGTCAAGAACAAAAGCCATATGACAGACTGTCATGTACTACCTAAGACCAACCTCCATACCATATATCATTGACCTACCACTTATAGTTACTGAGAAACTAAACTAAGTACAAAAACTTCACAAGTTCATTGGACCGTGAAATTTGAGGTCACAGACAAAGGCCATATAGCAAACTGTCATGTACTACCAAAGACCAACCTATATACCAAATATCATTGACCTACCACTTATAGTTACTGAGACAATGACCTAATCACTAAAAGTTAACATGCTCACTAGACCGTGAAATTAAGGTCAAGGACAAAAGCCATATGACACACTGTCATGAAATATCTAAGACCAACCTACATACCAAATATCTTTGACCTACCAGTTTTAGTTACTGAGAAACTAAATTAAGCACAAAAACTTCACAAGTTCATTGGACCGTGAAATTGAGGTCACAGACAAAGGCCATATAGCAGACTGTCATGTACTACTCAAGACCTATATACCAAATATCATTGACCTACCACTTATAGTTACTAAGAAAATGACTCATCACAAAAACTTAACATGCTCACTAGACCGTGAAATTGAGGTCAAGGACATAAGCCATATGACAGACTGTCTCATGTACTGCCTAAGACCTGCGTCATACTTTGTATGCATTTGTCTCGCTTTCCGCGCCTTTCGTCACAGGCGAGACAAAAATCAAAGTTATCGTCAAGCAGGAAGTAGATGAGTTACGCACTTGAAACAGGGAGACACAATACAACTCATCATACTAAAGCTTCAGACCAAATATCAAATCTTTACTACATACACAAGCTGAAAAATCCTTGACCAAAAATTTCAATATATAGCTATAATGGCAAAAAAAACAAAGTTATCATCAAACAGGAAGTAGATGAGTTACAGACTTGAAATGGGGAGACACGATACAACTCATTATACTAAAGCTTCAGACCAAATATCAAATCATTACTACATACGCAAGCTGAGAAATCCTTGACAAAAGTTGTTCCGGACGGACGGACGGGCGGACGGAAGGACAGGGGTAAAACAGTATACCCCCCTCCCTACAGAGTGGGGGTATAATAAAAATCGGACCAGAAATGAATTTTAGAGAAAGTTTTCAACAGTGACTGTTTTTACATGAAATATACATAGAAATGTTGTTTTGCGAACTCAATCATGTAATATTACTGTACAAAAACAAGATATGTTTGTGAAACACTACATTGAGCCCAGATTCTACAGTAAAATATATAAAAATACCCAATTTAACCCCTTTTTTACCTCTGTGACCTTGATCTTTGACCTAAATTTTTGCATAATTATGTTACTCTTGACTAAACCTATACACTTGCAAAGTATTAAAAGTCTATCTTACATAATTTTACCATAAAAACACCCATTTCAACCCATTATTATGAAGCAGATAAAGCCCCTTTGGGCCTCTTGTTAATTGAAAATAGTATTAATTGTTAAATGTATCTGTTTAAACATGCTATAAGAAACCTACAGAAAAACACTGCATCAAGATCTGACATAAAATTTTTAAATTTGGCCCCCTTTGGCCACCAAATTACGCAATTTTATTAGCAATAACATAAAGCAAACATCGTCTCAATAGGATAAATAATAAGGATTATACAGTCAAATATTGGAAAACGGCCAATTTAACCTCTGTGACCTTCACCTTTGACCTGACCTTTTTCTTGGCATATTTATGTTCCTCTTGACTAGACCTATACACTTGCTAAGTATGAAAAGTCTACCTTATATAGTTCAAAAGTTATAAACAAGGTTAAAGTTTCGAAACAAACAGACAGACAGACACATAGACAGGACAAAAACAATATGCCCTGGATCCTCGATCTGGATAAAATGATTGACTTCATATAAGTGTTAATATATGGGACACAATTATACTGTAAACCAACCAATATTTACAGATACTTTATTATACGTGTTGTCCTTCAAGGTAAACTTCACATTGACTCATTTTTCTCCCGACTTTTTATTACTGCTATTTGCTACAATTTATTTTAGCCATAGTTTCACACTCACGAAGATCACAAAAAATAAATCGCTTGTGAAAATTAGTTGGCTTACTGGTAATACTCTGCTTTCTTGGAACAGTACATCCTAGTGGGGATAATGTTAAACAGAATACATAAACAACTAGAAAATGAAAGCAAAGCTCAATAATATCATACCCCCGCTCCCCCTTAAAGAAGATCAAATCAAATTTTTAAATAAATGATGCACAAGGGCAATGTATACTCAATATTCTGTGAAAGTTTCAATGAATTTCATTAAGTGGTCTAGTAAGAGTTGTCGCTACAAAGTAAGTACTCTATGGCGGATGAATTAACAAACGAACCAAAAGGTGAACTGACAGATGGAAGATCACCATGATCACTATATACCGACCGCTTAAGCGGGGTGGGGAGTATAAAAAGTTCTTTTTGTTAATTATCCATGCACTAGCCTTTACACATCTTATGTATATGATGCTAAATAAAAATACATGTGATTAATAATATTTATTTCTTGCCTTTTTTTGCCTATAATGGAATTCAACCTCATAAGGAAATAAAAAAGTCACATATATTCATGATCAGTTGTGTCTTTTAAACTTGTGGCTAATGGAATTTAAAATACATTTCTGAGGTTCAAGTACATGGAATTCCTTCTGCAGTTTGAATGAGCTTGATTTTTCTTCTTCACTGCCTCTGGCCAACCTTGGCCTTGGACTTACCTTGGACCTATAACTATGCAAATATAAAAACATTATGCAACATGTACCATATTCCTCGTATCGAGGGCCTCTGCTGCTATAAGCACCCCAACCCTTAATTTCGTTTGAAATCCTTAAGTGCCCCCTCAAAATTCCAAGCAAAACTGTAATTTCCGTATTTATTTCACACATTTTCCGTCATTGATTTGTTTTTCTAACAATTGAGCATGTGTATGTGTCTAGGTTTCTGGTTGTAAACAATCGAGTTATCATGTTTTTCGTTTGCATCTCGGTACAAACAACTAATCCGCCAGATTCTTTTCTTCTGTTTGTCGAAGATTTGGATAGTTGAAGTATTTTTGAATTGATTACATATGAAAGATCGAAGAATTTTGTTACAAGAGCTTCATATTGGAACACGGTGTTTGTCCTACTTAATAAGTATGTATTTTAAACTTACGCTGACAAGTGGGTGCATTATTTGACCAGGTTCCAGATGAACACTCTATCCTAGATGGACCAATCAAGTGGTAGTTTTGATCACAACCATAGGCTAATATAGAACCATGTGAGGTACCATCACCATAAATAGTTTCTCTTCGACCTCTTGTTACAGCAAGTGTTAAACTTGGACATGTACTTGCTGAAGTAAAATAAGAAAAATTCAGATTTATACTGCATTGAAATATTAAAGTTCATTTCTTCAATGAAATATTCCATAACCCATAACAAAAGCTCCTAGACTCAAGGGCAAAAACTCTTTTCTCCTCTTCTAAATTTGCGTATGTATTTCTTTCAACAAAGCTTCTATTAAAAAGTTCTCCAATTCCTTGTCTGAATTTCATAGAAATTTTCATTACTTATTAATAGCAGTTCCTACTGGCAGTTTTGAAGTAACTGTGTGTTCGCTGCATTTTTAATGTCACCATTTTAAATGCCCCCCAAAAAAATTGTAAACAGGTTGTTTTTAGTGCACAGGTAAATTTGACAGTGAGTAATTGACTTTTGTCAATGTGTGTAGTATTTAATGCCTTCAATAAGTAAATTTAAAAAAAATTCTAATTAAATCTAAAGCCCATTTTCAATAAAACTGATAAAATAAATAACTAGAGGCTCCCAGGAGCCTGTATCGCTCACCTGGCTTTCAGTTGCCACAATGAAGCTAACATTTTAAGTTATACAGTTGAACTTAAGTCTCTAAAACTTTGTTAGCTCAAACACCACCAATATCTTGAACTGTACTTAAAGTCTGATCTTGTTTTACTATATTTCTTTGTTGCGCTTTTTTGACAAAAATGTACTTGCTTATGACCACTTTCAACACCAGTTTTGAAGTTGAGACATAATTTTGTAAATGGCGGTCAACAACAATTTTCAAAACCATATTATTAAGTTACCACATCAATATTTATTTGGAAACCAAATTTCATTGAAATAGGAAAATGTTGTATTTTTCTGCCTTTTTGGCAGCCATTTTGAAAATGGCGGTCAACAAACAATTTTCAACACGACTTTTGAAGTCGCAACATCAATATCCTCTTGGACACCAAATTTCATTGAAATCAGACAATGTTGAATTTTCCCGAATTTTTCGGCAGCCTTTTTAAAATGGCGGTCAGCCAACAATTCTTAATATCAATTCACAACATCAATATCCACTTGGAAACCAAATTTCATCGAAATCGGACGTTTTTGAATTTTCCCTCCTTTTTATGTGGCCATTTTGAAATGGCAGTGAAAGAACAATTTTTAACATTGGTTTGAATTTGCGACATCAATACCCATTTGGAAACCAAATTCCATTGAAATTGGACAATGTTAAATTTTCCCGCCTTTTTTGGCAGCCATTTTGAAAATGGCAGACAACAAACAATTTTCAGCATCTGTTTTGAAGTCGCAACATCAATATCCACTTGGAAACCAAATTTCATTGAAATCAGACAATGTTGAATTTTCCCGCCTTTTGTGGAAGCTATTTTGAAAATGGCGGTTAATGAACAATTTTTAACATTGGTTTGAATTTGCGACATAAAAACCTATTTGGAAACCAAATTCCATTGAAATTGGACAATGTTGAATTTTCCCGCCTTTTTGGCGGCCATTTTGAAAATGGCAGTCAACGAACACTTTTCAGTATCTGTTTTGAAGTAGCAACATCAATATCCACTTGGAAACCAAATTTCATTGAAATCGGACAATGTTGAATTTTCCCGCCTTTTTTGGAAGCCATTTTGAAAATGGTGGTCAATGAACAATTTTCAACACCAGTTTACAAGTTGTCATACCATGGTTAACATTTTAATCAATTTACACTTAACCTTCATCTTCTCTAGTTATAGATATAAAACACGACAAAATATGAAAATTTGAAAATTCCATGAAAAAGGGCAACAACTCCTACAAAGATTTTTGGATTTTCTTCAAAATTTCAGGTTGGGTAGATCTTGATATGCTGAACCTTTTTTCAATTTACACTTGACCTCTATCTGTTACACTTTTTAAAACAAAAAAAATATATTAAAATTTAGAAAATTTCATGGAAAAAGGTCAACAACTCCAACACTAGTTTTCGGATTTTCTTTAAAATTGCAGGGCGGGTAGATCTTAACATGCTTATTATTTTCACTCCCAAACAGATTTTGATACATGTATCTGTAATGGTTTTTGAGTTATTTGCAAAAAATGCAATTTACCCCTTTGTTCTTATTTTTAGTAACAGCAGCCATGTTGCTTGGTTTTCGGACTAATCGAACA
>MJUU01050623.1:13434-24414 GCA_002080025.1 Modiolus philippinarum | reverse complement strand
AACCATATTGGTATGCATGATGCATTTTGGGATGACATTAACAATGCATGCTTTGGATGCTGTCTCTGACCTACATTATACGCATGAGCGACTTGGTTAGGAAGAATTGGTAAAATCAATTCCTGCTTACTGACATGGCCCACATCAACCATATTGGTATCTATGATGCATTTTGGGATGACAACAATGCATGCTTCGGATGCTGTCTCTGACCTACATTTTATGCATGAGCGACTTAGTTAGGTCGAAAGGTTAAAGTCCATTCTTGCTTACTGACATGGCCCACATCAACCATATTGGTATCTATGACGCATTTTGGGATGACAACAATGCATGCTTCGGATGCTGTCTCTGACCTACATTTTATGCATGAGCGACTTGGTTAGGTCGAAAGGTTAAAGTCCATTCTTGCTTACTGACATGGCCCACATCAACCATATTGGTATCTATGATGCATTTTGGGATGACAGCAACAATGCATGCTTTGGATGCTGTCTCTGACCTACATTTATTTACGCATGAGGGACTTGGTTAGGTAGAATGGTTAAAGTTCATTCCCGCTTACTGACATGTCCCTTAGCAACCATATTGGTATGTATGATGCAATTTGGGATGACAACAACAATGAATGCTTCGGATGCAGACTGTAAACTTCAATTTATGCATGACTGAATCTGTTAAAAAGAATGATTATAGTCCATTCCTGTTTACTGACATGTGCAACATGTGACAATGCTGCGCAACGAGGTGAGCTTAGCAGGCTGTGGCTGCTTTCTATGTTTTATTATACCCGTCCCCGCAACATAGCAGTGGGGGTATACTGGTCTACCTCTGTTCATCCTTCGTTCATCCGTTCGTTCGTTCGTCTGTACGTAACCACACTTTTCTCAGTAACTACTTTACAGAATGAAATCATATTTTGGCAAAAGCTTTCTCATGATGGTCCGATGTGTATATACAGATATCAAGGTTACCGCATAAGTACTTCCTGTTTGCCGAGACTTCATTGTTTTTTAGCGCACCTGGCTAATGCCAGGGTGAGCTTTTGCCATCACTTTGCGTCCGTCGTCCGTCCGTCCGTCTGGCGTAAACTTTTCATTCAAAGATCTTCTCCTCTGAAACTGCCATTGGGGATCATAGTTTTAATATTGGACCCTATGGGAATACACTTTCAAAGATCTTCTCCTCTGAAACTACTGAGCCAATTGAAACCAAACGTGGCCACAATAGTCCTTAGATAGGTCCCTGCAAAAAAGTTGTTTTTCAGATCTGCGCTATATCCAAGATGGCCGCCAGCGGGATCATAGTTTTAACATTGGACCCTATTGGAAAATACTTGCAAAGATCTTCTCCTCTGAAACTACATGGCCAATTAAAACCAAACTTGGCCACAATAGTCCTTAGATGGTTCCCTGCAATAAAGTTGTTTTTCAGATCTGCGCTATATCCAAGATGGCCGCCAGCCGAGATCATAGTTTTAACATTGGACCCTATGGGAAAACACTTTCAAAGATCTTCTTCTCTGAAACTACTGAGCCAATTGAAACCAAACTTGGCCTCAATAGTCCTTAGATGGTTCCCTGCAAAAAAAATGTTTTTCAGATCTGGGCTATATCCATGATGGCCGCCAGCTGGGATCATAGTTTTAACATTGGACCTTATTGGAAAATACTTGCGAAGATCTTCTCCTCTGAAACTACTGAGCCGATTAAAACCAAACTTGGCCACAAAAGTCCTTAGATGGTCCCCTGCAAAAAAGTTGTTTTTCAGATCCGCGCGATATCCAAGATGGCCGCCAGCAGGGATCATAGTTTTAACATTGGACCCATTGGGAAAATACTTTCAAAGATCTTCTCCTCTGAAACTACTTGGCCAATTGAGACCAAACATAGCCACAATAGTCCTTAGATGGTCCCCTGCAAAAGAGATGTTTTTTCAGATCCGTGCTATATCCAAGATGGCTGCCAGCGGGGATCATAGTTTTAACATTGGACCCCATTGGAAAACACTTTCAAAGATCTTCTCCTCTGAAACTACTGAGTCAATTGAAACCAAACTTTGCCACAATAGTCCTTGGATGGTCCCCTGCAAAAAAGTGGTTTTTCAGATACGGGCTATATCCAAGATGGCCGCCAGCGGGGATCATAGTTTTAACATTGGACCCTATGGGAAAACACTTTCAATGATCTTCTCCTCTGAAACTACTTGGCCAATTGAAACCAAACTTGGCTGCAATAGTCCTTAGATGGTCCCCTGCAAAAAAGTTGTTTTTTAAGATCTGTGCTATATCCAAGATGGCCGCCAGCAGGGATCATAGTTTTAACATTGGACCCTATNTTCTCTGAAACTTTTCAGCCAATTGGAACCAAACTTGGCCACAATAGTCTTTAGGTTGCTGTCCTGCAAAAGAGTTGTTTTTCAAGTCTTTGCTTAATGCAAGATGTCTGCCAGCGGGGAACAGTTTTAACATTTGACCTATTGGGAAAACATTAAAATATCTTCTCCTGAAATTACATAGCCAATAATGAAAACATACTTGGTCACAACGGGCCATAGTTGTTCCCATTTGAAACATTTGCTTGGCTTGTCTGCATTGCATTCAAGATGGCCCCAGTGGGGAACATAGTTTAACCTTTAGACCTATCAGAAGCCTATTGGAAAGCATTTAAAGATGTTCTCCTCTGAAAATATTTAGTCAATTGGAACCAGAATTAGACTCAATAGTCCCCTTCAAGAAAGATGACAGTAGAACTGCACCCCCATCCAAAATATCTGCCAGTCTGGAATATAGTTAAACTTAAGATAATATAACATTAGTGTCTATTAACAAATTTGAAAATAATGCCCTTAAAACATTTTTATTTTAACTGCATAAAGCAGCCATGGCCCAGGTGAGCGATACAGGCTCTTGAGAGCCTCTTGTTTTATTGTTGTACAGCATATGGAATTTTTTCGTCACAATTTTTTTTGAAACTGTAAGTGGGATTCAATTTTTGTTTTGCACAGAGCTTCCCTATGGTCCAATCTATAGTGTATTCAGATTTTAAGGTTGCGCAGTAAGCACTTCCTGTTTTCCGAGACGTCATTGTTTTTCATTGTTGTACAATATATGGAATTTTCGTCACAATTTTTTCTGAAACTGTAAGTGGGATTCAATTGTTGTTTTGCACAGAGCTTCCTTATGGCCCAATCTGTCGTGTATTCTGATTTCAAGGTTACACCATAAGTACTTCCTGTTTGCCGAGACATCATTGTTTTTCATTGTTGTACAATATATGGAATTTTTTGTCACAATTTTTTCTAAAACTTTAAGAGGGATTCAATTGTTGTTTTGGATAGAGCTTCCTTATGGTCCAATCTATTGTGTACTCGTATTTCAAGGTTAGGCTGTAAGCACTTCCTGTTTTGGGAGATTTCATTGTTTTTCATTGTTTTACAATATTTGGAATTTTTCGTCAAATTTTTTTTTTTTGAAAATGTAAGGCAGAATCAATTGTTATGCAGACAGTTACAGTTTAACATGTTGGTTACTAGGATTATATCATTGTGTTTATACTTGTATTGTGTCCACACTTGTACTGTGTCCACACCTGTATTGTGTCCCTATACAATTAAATTTGNACTTGCCACATTGATTCAGGGTTCAATGAGTGGGGGTATATCAGGCTGCCATTGGGCGCCAGCTCTTGTTGTTGAACAGCATATGGAATTTTTCGTCACAATTTTTTCTGAAACTGTAAGAGGGATTCAATTGTTGTTATGCACAGATCTTCCTTATGGTCCAATCTATCGTGTATTCCAATTTTAATGTTTCCTGTTTGCCGTGACGTCATTGTTTTTCATTGTTGTATAATATATGGAATTTTTCGTCACAATTTTTTCTGAAACTGTAAGTGGGATTCGATTGTTGTTTTGCACAGAGCTTCCTTATGGTCCAATTTATTCTAATTTCAAGGTTAAGTCGTAAGCACTTCCTGTTTGCCGAGACATCATTGTTGTACAATATATGGAATTTTTGTCACAATTTTAATGGGATTCAATTATTGTTTTGCACAGAGCTTCCTTATGGTCCAATTTATCGTGTATTCCGATTTCAAGGTAATGCCGTAAGCACTTCCCGTTTGCCGAGACGTCATTGTTTTTCATTGTTGTACAATATATGGAATTTTTCGTCACAATTTTTTCTGAAACTGTAAGTGGGATTCAATTGTTGTTTTGCACAGAGCTTTCTTATGGTCCAATTTAGCGTGTATTCCAATTTCAAGGTTACATGTAAGTCATAAGCACTTCCTGTTTGCTGAGACATCATTGTTTATCATTGTTATACAATTTATGCAATTTTTGTCACAATTTCTTTTGAAAATATAAGGCAGATTCAATTGTTGTGCAAACAGTTATCATTGAAAATTTTGGTTACTAGGATTATATCATTGTGTTTATACTTGAATTGTGTCCATACTTGTACTGTGTCCACAACTATATTGTTTCCCTATACAATTAAATTTGCACTAGCCACATTGATTCAGGGTACAATGAGCGAGGGTATATCAACCTGCCATTCGGCGCCAGCTCTTGTTTAATACTGTGGCAGATCTAGACTATTAACACATGACTCTTAGCCTTGTCAGTCAAATGATATAATATTAAATTCATTATTTTTGTTTAAGGCTTACGAAAGACTTCAGATACACTTCTTAGTGAAGCTTTTGCCCACAAATAAATACATATAAGGGAAGGGAAATTCTGGTTTTTAACATTATGCTTAATAACAAAAGGCTTTGTAGTTGACACACAATTTGTTTTGCATTGCACCTTTTTAGGTATATAATATATTATAGATATAATAACAATTTGGTGGACAGTTTATAATACATTTACAATGTGGTGGAAGAGCATATACTATCATGTGTTTGTATATGAAGATTTAAGTTCTTATTAGATGTAATGATTTTCCTGAATGCTTTTATACTTAATATGTATGCTGTCTTACTAATATTTTCAATTTAATTAACAATAATTACCTTTACTCAATTACAAAAAACACTTTCTAATTTTGGCTAATCTCATATAAAGCTTCAGCTACTTACATTAAGGCAAAAAATTCAAAGCTTTATGACATTTGAATACAATGTCAGACAGTCTTTGTAAGTGCACATGGCCTGATTTCTTTAGGAAGGACTTCACTGTAACACCAACATATGCTTTTACATGATAATTTTCAGGAACCTTTAGTAATTTATTAAAGTGACCTACTTACATACAATTCTGACACTACATGATATACATAAAACAAATTTAAACATGGACTTGACAGACACTGGCTTCATAAAAAAAATAACACCAGTTCAAAGAAAAATAGTATTACCAGATGGAACAAAATTGTTGTCCTATTCAGATAGGAATTCATCCATAGTTTGTTGGTGCAATGTAATATCAGCCCAAATAGGGTTCTCATTCAGGACTCTTTTTGACAGAAGGAACTTATAGCCAATATTTTTTATTTTGAGTAAGAAACTTTAAAAGTGTCATTTGAGGAAGTTCAAAAATTTGGAAGTGGAAACGCTATTTTTAGTTTGCCACAATGAAGTTTAGGGGGACTATTGGAGTACCCCTGCCATCCGCGTCTGCATCTGCATCCACACATAGGTATATATCTTGGTAACTATGAAGGGTAGGATCATCAAACTTTGCATACAGATGCATCTTGGGCTATATCACAGCCTCCAAGAAAATTAGGTCTTGACATTACATTCAAGTTTACATCCTCAGTCACTATACATGGTAGGATCATCTAACCTTGCATATGCATGCATTTATGATGGTAGGTCAGCATCCAGGCAAAATTAGGTCACTTTGACCTATATTTTCTGCTTGAACGACTTACATACAAGTTAACATCTGAATTTAGATCTCAGTCACTATACATGTTAGGATCATGTGACCTTGCATTTGCTGCCTCTCTGATAATAGGTCAGCATCCAGGCAAAATTGGGTCTCTTTGACATATATTTTCGGCTTGAACAACTTACATCCAAGTTTACGTCCAAGTTCAGATCTCAGTCACCATACATGGTAGGATCATGTAACCTTGCATATGTGTGCATCTTTCATCTAGGCAAAATTAGGTCACTTTGACACCTATATTTTCTGCTTGAACGACTTACATTCAAGTTTATGTCTGAGTTCAGATCTCAGTCACCATTCATGGTAGGATCATGTAACCTTGCATATGCATGCATCTTTCATCTAGGCAAAATTAGGTCACTTTGACACATATTCCTGCTCGATTGATTTACATTTAATTTAATGGACAATTTCAGATCTCGGTCACTATACATATGGTAGAATCATGTAACCTAGCATATGCCTGCATCTCTGATGTTACCATCCAAGCAAAATTAGGTTACTCTGACAATGTGCCATAAGGAGACGAACTTTGTAATCGTTGATTACCTATGTGATAATTTCTGTGGAAAAGACCACAAATATTTTGAACAACATATACAGTTAAACTTCAATGGTTCGAACCACAATAGCTTAAATCATAGGCAGTAGAATGCCGAAGCAACATGGGAAGTGATTATCACAAAAATCAACGTCTAAAGCATGGCAAAACTGGCAACAGATAAAAAGAAAGGACAAAACAAGGACATGAGCCACAATGCATGGAAATAAAAAGACAACATTAAGAACTAAGGCACTTATAGTGTGAACTCCCATGAAAACCAGGACTGATATCAGGTGTTCTGGAAGAGTAAGCATGTCCTGCCCTGCTAACAATCAGTGAGGCATAAATTGTTTTGAAAGATCTATTTGGTAGCTGATTGGTTTATGTCATATCCTAACCTTTAGACTAAACTAATTAAATCCAAGGCACATATTACATCTCTAACCTTCAAACAGCACCAAGGTAAAATTTTTAAAAACTTTTGTAAATCTCTAGTGTATTCAAACATTCACAAGGTCAAATCAGTACCACAAACATCCCTCAAGAGGAAAAAACTAAAATTTTACAGTATGATATACAGTGGTGCCCGTCTAATCCGACACACTGTGGGACCATTAAAATGAGTCGGATTAAACAGGATGTTGGAATACTCAGGTTTAAAACGCATTAAAAGCTATATTCAGGACCAGTAAATTATGTCGGATTTGACAGGATGTTGGAATACTCAGGTGTCGGATTAGACAGGTTTCACTGTACAAGAAAACATGAAACACTGAAGTACTGACAGTGTGAACTCCCATAAAAACCTGGAGTGACATCAGGTGAATGCCATGGATGTCTCCAACCTTTGTTGTTCAAGTTTATAAATAATTCAACATCAATAGCTCGATCACCCCTCTTGTTCAAACTGTTTTTATCAGTCCCTTCAGCGTTTGAGCCATTGTAGATAGACTGCAAGTGCAGGTAACAATTCTTAAATTTGTTTGATATAAAAAATTAAAATTATTGAAATGGTAAACAAATCATTGATATCTTCAAAGAAAAGTAAAACAAATTCATTCTTTACATATATTATTATTTTTCATTTGTAAACCAGTCACAAAATCTAGCAATGAATTAGTGTTTCCTTGTACTGTATAGCGGGTAATTTTCATGTATTTTCACGGATGGACTTGAATCCCGAAAATAGATTCTGCGAATATATTATATATTCTTAGGATATATAAATGATTTTTGATAATCTGCGAAAATTTAAAACACTTAAATATTTGGCATACATTTTCCACTCAAATACGTGATTTTTTTTTAACCGCAAAATATCCAGCTACACGGTATGTTAGTATCATGTTCTCTAAAAGGAGATGAACGTTGTTGTCATTAAGGTAATTATGCCATACATTTATCTTTTTCTGTTTTCAGCAAAAGAACAGATGGTGAATTACCAGATAAAGTATTTCTACCGAGAAGGTCATTATTAACGTAAGTACTTTCTCAAGGGTCAAAGTCTGTTTACAGCGATGGTTGCAAGCATATTGATACATGCAAAAAAGGTTTTGAGTACAGACAAATTTTCAATTTCATATTATGAATGAATTTGGTCAATCGGAGTAAATTGCGTCATGTAACATTGTGATGTCTGAAAATCTATATTGTGACGTCAAAATTTTCTGAATTGCAAGGTAAAGTGTGCATCCTTTAGATATGTTAGATAGATTTACTTGTTATAGCAAGTTAATCTCTGTGCCTGACCTTATTTTTAGTTCACTTTGTCAAGAAGCCAGGTGAGAAATACATGCTCATTTGAGCCTCATGTTTAAATTAGAAAAATAAATAATTTTAGTGGAAATCAATTTTAATTTTATATCCAAAATTTTCCTATTATGAAAAAAAAGGGACAAGAATGTATTTTGAATTATTTGCTTATAAAGCCTTGCTTTTTTGCAGAGAATTATTTGAGATAAGCCACATAAAGACTATCCATCATATGTTTATAGCCATCCTTATCGTGTTTGGTATCAACACATTTGCATATGATATAGTACATGAAGGCAGGTAAGTGTCAAGTACTAGTATACAGATGTATATTGGTTCTAATTAACGTGTTCCCTTCAAAATAAAATGATGAATTAGAAACCAATCAATTTACTAACAATCCAGATTTGACCTTGAAATAGTAATTTACTCCTTAAAATAGTTCATTCATGGTTCAAGAAACTTGGATATTTTTATATATATATGTAGAATAATATTAAAATAATGCAATTTGTAATATCACAAAGTTATTTCTTTGTTTCGGCAGTTTCTCAGCTGTTCGTGATGTATAGCTCCTATATATACATCACAAAATTTTAGAAGATTATACAGTTCGTTGAATACACTATATTAAACTCTTTATTATACACTTTTCTATGTCTTCATCGAATTATTAATGCTATAATTTGAACATTTTAAGCACATATACAGGGTATGTATAAAGATAAAGTTTATATGTCTTACATACTACAGATGTAAAAAGCTTATAACACTGCTTGTCTTACTTTACTAGCCAGTTTTTTTTTTTTGGAAGTGCAAAGACTACCAGCAAGAGTCTTCCGTCTGATTCGGTCCTGACTTGACGTCATTATCTCATTTGTTGTTGATCTCTCTCATGCTTTCTGAGTTGTTTGTCCCATAAAGTCCATTTCAGGAGCTTTCTTGTGATTGATCCTGGACTTTTTCTGAATGCCTTGTTTAGGTCCTCTTTTGCATCCATGCTTAATGGACTAATTCAGAAATTGAACTTCTGTCCTCATAAAGGATGTTGCATAAGCTCAGTGTCATTGAAAAAAAAACAAAAAAAAACATCTAGAATAATGACAATCCCATAATACTGTTGCATTTCTGAATAGGTCCATTGTATTGGAATGTGGAAGTTGAGTGTTCTGCCTTAGGTCATGGTTAGAAATACCATTTTGAAAGGAAAATTGCTGTATTCTAAAAATGGTCAGATAAATGATTAGATCAGTATTTGTTCTTAATGTTCAGCTATACAAAAAGATCACTGCTTTTATCCTACAGTTAATCTTGGTAGATTTTTTTTTTAAATTCTATATTTTTGTATAGCATGTTAAAGGCTGTTCTAGCTTTTCCAATCTCCTCTACAATACCTTTGTCTGTGTCTCATATTGTATCAAAAATCAACACTTTTTACAAAAATACAGTAATTCTGTTACCTCCTCCACCACAACCTCCTCATGAACAAAGGGCTCAGTGCTATTGGCCTTATAGTATTTCACATGACAGTTGTCTTTATTTTTGTTGATTTTAATTCCTATATATCATTTATATCATGTATATGCTGTTATATATAGATTCAAGCATTTTGTTAGCACTCCTCTGAAACGGATGTGCTTATTTGCATTTGGTAGGATCTTTGGTCATGATGATCAGATGTTTATAATTACTGCCTTATTAAGTCATGATGTGTAGATATTTGTACTATTCCAATGAATTCTAGGAAATTATTGCAATGCTTCTTTTAATGTGGAGGTGTACATGGTGTTGGTATGTGAGCTGGCAAGCATACTTTTTCAGAATGCAATAATACAGGATTATATATAGTATGTGGGGCCTGGCTTTGGTATGTGAGCTTGCTCACTGAGATTGTTTAATTTTGGTCTTCAATCAAAATACTGTATAGTGGGTAATTTTAGCGGGATTTTAATTTTCGCGTATTTTTGCGGATGGACTTCAATTGTGAAAATAAATTCCACAAATAGTTTCTGTATTCTTAGGATATATATAGGATCTTTGATAATCCGCGAAAATTTAAACGCTAAATTTTTTGGCATACATTTTCCACTCAAATCTGCGAAATTTTGGACCCGCGAAAATAACCTGCTATACGGTAATCATCTTCTGATATATGCCTTGATTAATAACCATGTACTGAACTTATTCTCAGTGTTCACAAATTTGTATCATTACAAGCCTTTTATTTTTATTTTCAGGATCAACTTAAACTTTGAACTTATGCAATGGGCTCTAGGAAAATTTTCCAAAGTTATGGAACTTTGGGTTCTGATGCAGCTAAGCACTTTGATTGTTGTGTACCCTTTGTTTTATTACTGGGCCACTAACAGACCTGTTGGACCACCAAGTAAGTATCCTTTGTCAGCTCACCTACCGAAGTGACTGGGCTTATGTGAGACCCCTAGCATTGGGGTCCATGTCATTGTCCTTTTAGGTAGAATTTTTTTAGTCCATTTTCGTTTAATGACATGTTCCTCATCAACTATATTGGTATGATAGATACATTTTTTTACGACCGCAAAAATTTTTGCGGTCGTATAATGGTATGGTGCTGTCGTCGTCGTCGTCGTTGTCGTCGTCGTTGTCGTTGTCGTCGTCTGTAGACACTTTTGTTTTTGGCCAATAACTTAAGTTCCAGATGATCAATCCTTGTGAAATTTTTACACAATGTTCCTTGGCACAAAAGGAATGCTTGGGTAAGTTTTGGTCATTGTGGCCCCGCCCGTTTTAAAAAAAGGGGC
>MJUU01050622.1:102054-118599 GCA_002080025.1 Modiolus philippinarum | reverse complement strand
GTCAATTTCAAACAAGATAATTGCGTTCAAGGGCGATCAAGATGTGTTGAGTTCATCCAGATCAAATAAAATATAATCGAGATCTTGTTTGATCGTAACAAATTTAACTCGTTTTGATCTTTTCTGAACGCAATTAACAAATGGATCTTATTTGATATGAAACTATCTTAACACATCTTGATCGCCCTTGAAATAAATTGTCTTGAAAACATTCTTAAAATCTTACACTGTCTTAAAAACATTGTGGTAAGCCTGTAAAGATCGTGATAAGATCAAAATGGCCAAACAAGATCATAACACATCTGCTAGTGTTTGTCTCGTGGATGTCGATACTTGACAACTCTGTTAGGTTAACTCTTTTCCATTCTGTAAACAAGGTTAAAATTAAAATTACGATCTCAGGACAAGGTCAAGACCACAATTATGGCTAGGACTAGAAACACACATCTTAAGGAAGTTACATAGAAAATAACAATTTCTATAAGCAAGGTTAAAGTTTGAAAACAAATTGCTGCCAGCACAAGGTCAAGGGCAAAATGTCTACATTTATGGTACCACAAGAAGGCTCTCATCACAAGAAAGTTGCATACCAAATATGAGCTCCTAACAACCAAATGACTAGCTTCTTGAAGCAAGGTTGAAGTTTACAAATAATTGTCCCGGGGTAAGATCAAGGTCAAATGTCTACAAATATGACACCATCAGAAATGTCTTATTACAAGAAAGTCACATACCAAAAATGAAGACCCTACTACTTCGGAACTAAGTTCTAAAAGCATGGTCAAAGTTTTTAAAGAACCGTACAAGTTGATTTCTCTTTCATAGATGCATTCAATTCATTTTTATGCAGATAGACTTTAATGTTTCAAATCAACTCAAAGGATTAAAAACTACACAAGTGCACATTGTTTATAGCGACTATATATATAGTATCACAGTTATATATCGTATTATATCACATAGCGACTATATATATAGTATCACAGTTATATATCGTATTATATCGTATTTGTGTCCAATATTATTTTTGAAAGTCGTATTTCATTCTTAATGTTTGTATGAAATAAAAGGGAAACCAGGAAACGATGCTGAAACTTACAATTTCAAACCATTATCTGCTAGGGAACTACACAGAAAAAACACAAATAAGACAAAAGACAAACGTGAACAATGATAGAAACTCGGGACAACTGGACTTGAAATGTTTAAAAAAGTAATTTCATCTGCAAACGCATATCGCATAAAACAATGTAAAGGGGACGTAAAATAGAAAACCCACCAAAACACTTGCGATCTTGTTAATTTTAATTATAACAGTATTCTTGCAGCAATTTGTATTTGGTTAATAAATGTAATCTTCCATCACTTACTTCATTTAAAGAACAATGCCTCGGCAAAATGTTTGAAATGAGTGTCTCAAATTATTATACAGTCAAGATAAGACTAAACACCTAAAATGGCCGAAAATCACAATCCAAAGCCAAAACCCACAAGGGAACTCCATCAGAAAAAACACATAAAAGACTAGGGACAAATATTAATAACGATAGGGACTCGGGATAGCCAGACTTGGTACCGGCACCACCAAAGGCCAGCGGTTGGGTCAAACCGGTGTCTTGGTACCCAAACCTCAATCAATAAACTATTATTTAGCAAACTCGACATGATTATTTAAACCGGTGCTAGGGGCCGTCTTGAACTTACTATGAGGTATGAGCAAAGCTCATTGTTGAAGGCCTCATGGTAACTTCAAGATGAAGAGCAACAATAAAAGCGTTGTTCCTTTGCTTGTTTTTTACCATGTATTTGTAGAGACTTTGTCTCATGTGTATTTACTCCATATCCTTTTATTCACCATAAACTACAGTTATTCAAACTATACACGGAATGTGAAAATAAGAAATAAACTAATGGTAGATTTGAATCTTATCTCATGCAACTCAGAACGTGGGAATGACTGGCAGGTGTACTGAGGCTTTGCTTAACGTCCTCTGAAACCATATGTGTTTTATGTCATGACAAAAATATAACTATTTATAGATAGCGGTGAATCATTGAGTTATCTCAGTTAAATAGATCTCATATCTTTCACCTGTGAAAATAAAGGATTTTTAGTTATGGGGGAAGTGACGTCACAATATCTCGTCAATGTCGTTGTCAAGTAAACAGCTAGCGCATTGAAATAATAATAAAAATAATAATAATAATATTAAAAAAAAAACAATCGGTATCTAAAATTTCGGTTTTTGAGTAGAAAATATACAATTAAAAGCCTAACTAATCATGTAATCGACCGTCATGAATATCAATAAAAGAGTCCCTCGTGTCGATCTACGCAGTTGATTAAACTCCTTTAGGGACAAGTTCCGAAAATCGTTTAATCCTTCGGCGGTGTTCGACACTCGTGATATTTTTACTGATATTCAAGTCAGTCAAAAGACCAATTTCTAATTCTATTTATGAATGAATTTCCCGATTGACCCGGGGTCAATACGAGTAAATTGCGTCACACTAACATTGTGACGTCAAAATATTGCGGGAAAATGCACCGATTGGAAACTCGTCTATTAGTTTTAGTATAAATATTATCCCTATTGTGAATGTTTTTCTACATATTAATAACGTAGAGGGAGGCGTAATATACGATTCAAGTCTAATTATACATTTGCCATATACAACTAGGAGAATAAACTTGGTCAAATCAACTATTCTATTGTATATTGACAAACATGGACGTATATGATAAGCGTAATGATTTTAATTTCCCAACTGTGAACTTTCCCTTTCATAGCAGCAATATACCGACCTCTCCAGCCTTTGGAGTGCACATTTTACAGTTGATTCGTTACTGTCGAGCGTGTAGTTTGTACATCGATTTTTTTAACAAAGCAAAAACATTGTCCCAAAAGCTGCTTAGTCAGGGATTTGTTTAAGCTGTGTTAGTTTCATCCCTCAGGAAATTCTATGGCCGTCACCATAACATCATTGAAAGATATGACGTGTCAGTATCCCAAATGAAAGTGGACATTTTCGTCTACCCAGATTTGACTACCGATTTTGACATTTCCTTGGATTAACTCACTCATAGTGTGACGGGTGCAGCTAACAGAGCAGGACATGCTTACCCTTCCGGAGCACCTGATGTCACTTATAGTTTCACTGGAGTTCACAATATGAGATCCTTTGAATGTTGTGATTTCTATTTCTGTCCTTTGTATCTGTCTTATGTAATTGTTTTCGGTGTCTAGCGTCATTGTTTTCTGTGTTTTCGTTTTAGCCATGTCTTTGTAAATTCCATTCCTTTGTTCCTTTGGTATTCTACTGCCGTTGTCCCTTTCAAGTAAGAGTCTGGATGCGTCGACATGGTAACAGTCGTCTGCTAATCATACATCACACGTCATGTGAGAATTGATATGTCTAAATCAAGTCGTAGTCAGAGAGAAGTCAAGCCAAAAAGTTAAGATGAAACGCCTATATCTATTCTAATGCACCCGCCTTGTTGAGCATGTCAACTCCGGTAGTGAAGTTAAATCCGGTAAAATAAGTTAGTCAAAAGTTGTGAGACTGTCACAATGTGCTGTTCTTCAAATTGTGTTAACGACCGTAAAATTCACGGAGTGTTAAATTCAAAAATACCTCCCCATAGATAGATATTCATGGTATTAATGTCACGAAGGTTAAAGATAGGGAGTTTGAATTATCATGCTTATCATAAATTCTTGTTTCAAGTGATCAATCTTTGTCAATTTCAAGAAACATACTTTAATATGAATTCTACGTCATATTAAGGAGCATGGATGTGGAGTTGCTCGATAATTAGCAATGCATTTCGCTCAAACCGGTGATAGGGGCCTTCGTGAACTTACTATGAGATATGAGCAAAGCTAATAGTTGAATTCCTCGTGATGATTTCAAGATGAAGAACAATACAATTGATTAATTTTATCATGGTTTTGTAGACACTTTGTCTCATGTACATTTACTCCTTATATCTTCATTGCTTATTTGTTTATGGTGTGTCTTTAATTTCAAGTAGATTATAATAAGTAAAAAGTAAGTACCATGTGGTTACTAGAATGTAAGTGACAGAACATGAAAAGTTTTATTAACGTTCTTTGCAATGTTCTTATTCTTCTTAACTTTTAGAAAGCCTTGAATAAATCCAGGGGAATAAATTAGGCTTTATAGCATTGCAAATAAATTTAGACAAGTATGGGGTACACAATTGTTATAAATTGCCATACCGATTGTCTGCTGAAATAATAGATAAGTGAATTACTGAAAATGGAGTTCTTTTAAACAAAAGTTACAAATGTTTCACAGAAATATAGGTTTATAGGTTTGGGTACCCATAAACCGGTTTAACCCTACCGCTGGCTTTTGCTAGTGCCGGTACCAAGTCCGGCTGTCCCGAGTTCCTATCGTTGTTTATGTTTGTCTTTTGTATTTTTATTGTGGGTTTTTTTCTTGTGCAGTTCCTATTTACTTTCTGGCATGTGGCTATGTTTTTCGGCCATTGTAGGTGTTTCCTGTTATCTTTTTTATTCCATTATAACATTCAAACGTAATACAAAATAACTTTTTTCGATCCAACTTTATGTAAAAAAAGGAATTTTCCTAGTATAAAAAGTGTACACAATTCTTTATCAGTTTTTAAGCATCTTGGAGTTGATGGTCTTCGTAACGTTTAAACTTTATCTGCACTGAAGAGACATAAGTTGTTGAAATGGCCATATGCAGAAACTAAATTTACAGTTACTTTGGAATTGATCTCATGTATATTTATTGTATAGGACTGGGGAACAATAGTTGATGATGGCACTTATTTCTTTCAAACGAATGGAGGAAAGAAATTTAGTGCAGAAGACAATGTCAAGATGGGTAATTATAACATGATGTTGGCGGATTGTCCTTTTATAGACGTAAATCAGGAAAGTCACGATTCTTCCCACGAACTGTTTAAAAAGGCATTTACTGAAGGATTTGCCTGGGAAGTTCTTGAAGTATTTTCAGGTAATTTTAATTCATGGAGGACTTTTTTAAGTATAATATCCGAAAATATGTCATTTGTATGCACATTTTCCGACAAAAATGTATCACTAGTCGTGGACAACAAACAAAAGTTGGTAAGACATAAAATGCCAAAATGTACCACAAATTCAGCAGAAAAAAAGCAGTAAAGGAGTTTCTCTTTCCTAATTGAATATGTGGAAGCGTAACATATTAAAATGTCCATCCGTTAAAAAATACAAGTCCGAACAGAACAAGAGCATGTTCAAATACTAAACCGGATGTCTAGAGCTATACATACATATCAAGTCAGAATAAACACATTGAAATCAAGAATAAAATACCGAAGTTACTGTGAATTTATATTTTACATTACTGATTATTTGGATTTCATTTGGATTTATGCATTTTAGACACTTTGAAATTACGGATTTCCTGTGTTTGAGATCTAGTGCTGCTGATGAGGAATTAATTTCCGAAATGGCCAAACAGCACATTAAAATTATTGCAGTTGGAGTTAACATATGTGTTATGGTCTCATCCATGTTCATTAACTCCATATCCTTTCGTAAAATATTCGTCTCTGCATATGTGAATTTCGACCACTTATGTCTCATCAGTGCAGATCAAATCAAGTCCATAAACCGAAATATATGAAAAATTTGATACAAACTAATCACCAATAGAATCTAAAAAGAAAAGCCAAAATCATGAAAGGACAGCGCGATGCAGGAGCTAGGGAGATATTCCTTAGGTTTCACAAAAATTTTCAAAATATTGAATCGGTTGAAATAAGTGTAGTCCGAAAAATTGGACTTATTGAAAGATCGAGTATCATAAACACAAGTCATTCGTTAGTTGTGAGATCTTTACATTTTACATTTGTACATGCTAGTCAAACATACGGTTTGTTAATATTAATACATCGGACTGTGGAGTCCGTAAAAAAATTCCCCGTGCGAGAGATGTATGCTCTCTATATTTTTCAGTTATGGTGTACTTGTGCGTGAGAGAATTTCTCATATGGATATACTATTGATACTTTCAAATTTTGGCATTTATTTTATTAATTTCGAAATGTAATCCAGACCACCTGTTTTAAGTGCCCACATCTCACTATTTTATAACGCCAAGTTTTCTTACATTCGACTTGATGAGTGCCCTGTGTTTGTCTATATGTTGTAGTTGTCCACTAGCTTAAGACACTAGTGCTTTTGTCGGGCAAAGGATGACAGTGATTGTAAGAGCACTTTGCCAGTTTAACTGATGTTTGTTGACAATCCCGCACCCATGACCAAGAAAGACATGGATGTAGCGTTGCTCGACAATCAGCAAAGAATTCCGCTTAAACCGGTGCTAGGGGCCGTCTTGAACTTACTATGAGGTATGAGCAAAGCTCATTGTTGAAGGCTTCATGGTGACTTCAAGATGAAGAAAAACAATAAAAGCGTTGTTCCTTTGCTTGTTTTTTACCATGTATTTGTAGAGACTTTGTCTCATGTGCATTTACTCCATATCATTTTATTCACCATTAACGAATACCGAAGCAAGAACGAGGAAAGGGGAAATTCTAAAATCATAAATTAATCCAAAATCACGGCAATTCACAGCAACACGAATTGAGACAGTATGATAAAGACAAAAAAAAATAAACAAAAATGAACAAGAACGCCACAAAACTAAAGCACTAGCAATGTGAACCCCTATAAAAACTGAGGTATCACCAGGTGCTCCGGAAGTGTAAGCATGATCTGCTCCACGTATGGCACCCGTCAAAAAGCCAGCTAGAATTAAGTGTTGAAAGATCTGTATGATGACTGATTGGGGATCATTTTCTAACCCGTAGACAAAACCAATTAAAATCCATGGTACGTGTTGCTTAACGTTCTCTAATCAATCGTTTCTTCTTCAAATTCATGAGATGTAGTTTCTGTTATTTAATGAATATCCGTTTGTGAATTCTATTTTCAGTATTTTTGGAGGATGTTTGCACGTTATATCAGTTGATATACATATAGACCGTACACAAGGACAAAAAGTTTTTTTTTGGAAATGGGGGAAATAACAAATTCACCGAGAGCCGAAATCCAAGAGACAAAAAGACAAAAAGACAAATCAGGTGGAAAACACTGGAAAATTTGTCGTCGACCGCAATGGTCCTGACTTGGTACAAACATTTCGAAAGAAATGGTTGATTAAACCAGTTTTCTGGCATGCCAATACCCCTCCCACCAAACACCCTTTCCATTGCGGTAGTGTCAGAATTATCAACAAAAATGTTAGTTGGGTTATTGAGTGAAAGAACATCTATATCTCGAAAAATGAAATTGAAGAACTAAGCATGGTATATTTCTCTTATCTTCAGAGCAGTTTGTATCTCTGTTTGATTATAGTATTCACCTCTTCATAAGTTAAGCAACACCTTTTATTTTTGGAAGAATTCATTTTGGATTTAAAATATCTAGAAATCGTACACGGATTGGAACAATAATTCTAAACAATAAGTGAAAACAATTTATTCCAAGCCGTTAAACCATCTAATATCTTTAAGCAATGCTTAAAACGAAGTCAGAAAAAAGAGCTGAGACATAAGTTTAATAAGTGAAAAAAGTAAGCTTTTGGACTTCAATCTAACCAACTATTGTCTCTGAATGAAATGCAATGATTGCTTATGAGACAAATATGTTATTATGGGGTACATTCACAGCTACAAATTAGTATGTAGAATAACCACCTCGTTTCTGGTAAAGTTGATTTACCCTGCTCCATACACTGTTGAATAAACGACGGAGTGTTGCATGGGGTATATTTTTCCACTTGATTACTATTACATCACGTAATAGTCCATGGGCTAGCATAACTTCCGTGCAGGGCCCATTTTTAGAACCACCTACCGAAATTTTGGGAAATTTCGTTTTTCTTTCAGTTTCTTCAAAATATTGACCAAATGCCTCCAAATTATAAAACGGTATATCAAACGATTGCTAATTGTCTGAGCTTCACAACAAACCAAAATTTTTACAATTTCTATGTCCAATACGCTCCATAGCACCATAAAACGTACCCCTACCCCTATGAAATATTGGCGAAAAATTTAATATTTTCATTGAAATTGTGTAAGTTTGATGGTCTATAGAACCCAAAATGCATCTCAATTCCCGATTCTGAAAATTGTTTTTAGTTTTTCAATAATTTTTCTTGAATATAAAACATGTTAACACGATGTTAACATATTTTTGATGACCAAAGTTTTATTTTCAAATAGACAAAACAAATGAATCTCTGTATATTTTCGTCTTTCTTTTGCCAAATATTATTTTTTAGTAAGCAAATAGTATTTAAAGTAGGTATCAAATAAAAGCTTATTATATTGACTTTACAACTTTTACAAATAAATAACACTTTTAGGTAATATAAACACCATACATCAATAAAACTTACTCATACCCCAAGAAACTTACTCTAAAATTGTCAATTTTTTACTATGTTCGCATATGAGTAACCAGAACACGAAAAATGTATGTTGTTTATGACAATGTTGCATGAATTGTATCATGATTTCGTATTTTAACTGCCACTTGCTGACTTCAACTCAATTTTTTGCCCGAAATTGATGAAAATTGGGAATTTACAACATTTCAGATGTGACTAAAGTTCACTGTTAAATCGATATATATGCTTAATCTGGAGGATATATTTGCAGATATGCCAATTAATTGTTCTAAGTGGTATATCAGCTGTCTTAAAACACTGTTAATAAAAACAAGGAGTGTTTGATGTGACTCTGAATACCGAAAATCTTACCCCTACCCCAACAAATTTCCCCTAAAATTGTCAATGTTTTGTCCATGTTCGCATGAAAATAACCAGAACACGACAAAATATGTCTTGTGTATGACAATATTGCATGAATGCCATTATGATTTGGTATTTTAACAGCCATTTGTCGACTAAAACTCAATATTTTGCCCAAAATAGATGAAAAATTGGAATTTTTAAAATTTCAGTTTGTCCAAAGTTCACTTTTAAATCGTAATATACGTCAAATATATAGAATATTTCTGCAGATATGCCAATATTGATTGTTCTAAGCGAAACATAATTTGTCTCAAAACATTGTTTGGAAAAAGAGTGTATAATGTTACTCTAAATACCGAAAAGCTTAACCCTACCCCAACAAAATGTCCCTACAATTGTCAATTTTTTGTCTATATTGGGATTAAAATAACCAAAAACACGCAAAATCTGCGTTGCATATAACAATGATAGATGAATTTTATCATGATTTTGGTATTGTTGTATTTTAGTGTTTGAAAGTGATGTCATTGGACCTTTATACATGAAATAAATTGTGTTTAATATTTGTGGTAAGGGGTAATATATTTGCAATTCATGAGAGTGTAGTGAGTCTAAAAGGTCAAAAGCATACTATCTAATAGCTGAGATATAATGAAACGATATATACATGATATAATCAACCCTTTCAAGTTACACATGAAGTATTTACATCTCAAAGTCTAAACAGCAAAAATTCTGAAAAACAGAAACTCCCCAATTTGCATAAAATTTCGACAGAAGGATCGAAGAGAAACCTCTTAAAATGTTTATATCTACATAAATGGTTTTCTGCATTTCAGAAATAGTTATAAACAAACAAGAATTTAAATTAGACATTATCTTTTTATCATTTAGTGCCTGAATATTTTAAATTTTCCTTTAATTTTAAGGGGGAGGGGTGCCAAGTTTGGTATTTGTGAACCCACAATAAAGCTGAAACTATATATTTTTTTCACGCAATTTGTTGCTAACATATCATATACCATTATTAAATTGGCATTTATTAAATATATATTCTAATTTGGACGATCCAAAAGTAAGAAAGTAAAAATTGTGAAAATATTTAAAATTCCGAAAATTTCCCTTTGTCAAAAACTTTATGCCGAAAATCAAAATTTTATTGATTTTGATGGTCTTATGAACTGATAAATTAGGCGTAAAATTTAGATCATATGATTAAATTTATTTATCTGAAAGGTATTGACAATTAAAAAAGTCATTTTCGCAATTTTTTGTAGAGGGGGTACATTTTTTTCATTACCAGATCGTTAAAATGACGTAAAGTGACCATACTTGTGTTCATTGTAAAGGATATTAAATTAGCTTCAATTTGGTACCAAATTTCAGTACATCTAAGTTATCTACAAAAAATTATTGAGCTTAAACAATGAAATTTGGGTTAAAACGAAAAAACAAGAATTTTGCGTGATGTACTACGTGCAGGTTATATTCCTGTTAACATGTTCTATTTTGAAGAAGGGATATAAAAGGACTGAAAATCGGTCTGGATAATAAGTGTGTGTTTGTGTGTGTGTGTGTGGGGGATGTGCACGGAAAGTGATTTCAGCCCATGGCCTACAGTATAGGGTTTAAATTTTGCATTTCTTAAGTCCGCAGTTTGTCTCCAACGTTCAAAAACGTATTCCAATTAAAGTTCATGCATCCTTAAATGATATAGCATTCATATTTCAAGGTTATTTATGAATTCTATAAGAAATCTATATCTCAACAACTTATCAGGGGAAATTCTAGAAAACCGAAAATTCCGATTTTGTACACATTTTTGGATATAAAGGCCAAATACAGCTCACTTTAACAGTTATGTATGTCAGATATAGTGACATTTAACCCAAAAATTAAATAAACATTATATTTAAGTATTAAAAGTATGGATATTAAGAACTTTTCCTGAATGTTTAAGTGGGTAGGGGTGCTTATTTCGAAATTTGTGAATTTAACAGACGATTGGAATAAAATATTTTGGACTTAATTTGTTGCTAACCCGTCATAAAACATTATAACAGACGCAATTAAGAGATATAGATTCACATTTTTTACGATCCTTAAATTGAAAAGTCGAAATATTGAACATACTGAAAATCTCGAAAATTTCCATTTTTAAAAGATTTTGAAATAGAAAATAAAAATCCTTGAACTTTAATGGTGTTATTTTTCAACCTTGTGTCAAAACTGATAAGTAAGTACAAAAAGTACGCCAAACTACCAAATTGTATATCTAAAAGGAATAAAAAGCCAAAAATTCTCCATTTTCATCATGTTTTGCAGAGGGAGGGGTATATTTTTTGTATCCTCAGACCATATAAAAGGCGTAAAATGCCCAAACTTATATTCGTTCTAAAGATGATAAATACCAAAGTTTTGTATATGTCACCAATCCATAGAAAATTAAGGAACGATAAAACGAAAATAAAAGATTTTTAAGTGTTGTACTATAAAAATGACCACATTCTGCCTTTGTGTGCAGGTTATGTTCATGTTAACATGTTTTATTTTGAAGAGGGGATAAAGGAGGACTGACAAAAATCGGTCTAGATGGGAAGTGGAGGGGGGTGTACGGAAAGTGATTTCAGCCCATGGCCTAAATTTCAGGATATTTTGGCACGCAGGGGTTCATATCCCACAAGTTTTCAATTCGGTTCATGTCCGGTGACATTACTGTTTATGGGAAATATAAGGTGTTGCTTAACTTATGGCGAGGTGTATTTTATAAACATTTTAAGGATATGGAGTAAAGGAACATGAGTCCAAGTCTAAAAAAAAATTCGTAGTAGAACCAAGCAAATTCACAACGCTTTAGCATTGTTCATCTCAAAGTCACCATTAAGCCTTCAATAATGAGCTAAGCTCATACCTAAAAGTAAGTGAGAACCGAACCGCCACTCAGAGAACGAACAGTCCATGGACAAAGGCAACATCGGAAACACTAAGAAACAAGGACACCCCTTGAGAACGGGACAAAAAAGAAAAAATGAAGACACACATACAGATGAACAACACGGACCCAGTAAAAACCATGGGTGAGATCAGGTGTACCGGTAGAGTAAGCATCTCCTGCTTCTTATAAGACACCCACCGTGTTGAACAACTCCGGTAGTAAAGTCAAATCCGATAGAGTAAAAACAAACTTTAAATGTAGAGGAAAAGATCCGTTGTCAGCTGGGAAACAGATATCCCGTAACGATCGACAAGATCGTGATGTCGGCCGTAAAACTTCTGTAGTGATGACTTTAAGGTTTTGGTAACGTACCCTTGCTTAAGTAGTCTATTTGTAAGCAACTGGGCTCTATCAAGGAAGTCGCTGTATCGACCACAAGCCCTTGAATAGCGAATGAGTTGTGAGATGTAAACTCCATATGCTGGTGCTTTTGGAATGTTGCTACAAAGAAAAGGGACTTTTACTATTGGAAAAGTGAAGTCATCGCGTTTGTCATACAACCTAATATGTAATGTACCTCTGTTGTCAATTTCAAGATGAAGGTCAAGGAACGAGGCCGATGTGGAAGTATCTGTAGTATCCTTAATTTCAAGCTCTTACTAAAAGTAAGTTCAAGACAGTCCCTAGCACAGGTTTGAGCAGAATTCCTTGATAAATGTCGAATTACGCTACATCCAAATCATTTATTATCGTCAACGAACAAAAATTAAGTGGCAAAAAGATCTTACAAGTACTGTCATACGTTCTTCGACAAAAGTACGAGTCCCAACACTAGATAAGCAACTTCGGGCACAATTGGTATCTATTGCAATACGACCATCTGTCGAATTAATAACCTATCAAATATATTGTTGATCAAAAGTTGTGATATTTAGTGACGTCATCCACACCATATATGTTGCTGGAATAGTTTTGCTTATTTACAAAGGGTGATCTGTCTTGCTAAAACAAAACATTTGTAACTACATCTACCAGTTTTAAATGAATGATTTTCGCCAAGTATAGTGCGTTTTTGGTTTTAGGAGCGAAATTAAAGATTTTAGGACATGCAGTAGAATATCTTAGACATGAATAGTAGAGGAAGCATCTTCACAATATTTTTCAGTCCTTATTTCGAAAAAAAAATATCTTCAGGAATTCGTTTGACGTATTTTGTAGAACAACGAGAAGATCATGTTTTATTATGTTTCTCTTTTTATTAAATTTTATGTAGCCTTGGTAATCAATACAAATTCATCTTTAAGGTGAATTCCAAATGAGAAAAGTAATGATTTTATTTTCTAAAATTCCTACTTTTGCCTGCTAGTAAGGTGTAATTGGATTGCTATGTTAGGTTTTTATGTGATGATGTTTACAAATGAAAATATTGTTAGGGGCTTTGTCTGTTGGAAAGTTAACTTAATAATTATGTAATGCTGATTAAGCTTCCATTCATTCCTGTTATCAAAATGCATTACCTTTGTTTTTCATTAAACATCGTATTTTTTGTATCATCTTTGAACTCAAATAAGTGTGCAATTCAATTTATCATACTTTTAAGTATAGTCCTCAACAATATCCATTGAAAATATGAAGTTGTTTCGTCAGCTTATGGGTTGGGGTATTCATTATTTCGGACTTTTCGCTACCAGCATGCTTGGTAAAATATTTTGAACAATTTCAATTTCTCGCGTCATTATATGATCGAACGGACTACAATCAAAACAACGGCAGTAGAATACCGAAGGAACAAAGCACAAGATTACACAAATCAAAGTCCAGAGACAAGGCAAAAGCAAGAACACCAAAAGACGGAAGACCAAAGACACCACATGCCTACAAAACACTCGAACGTTACATATACAACACAAAAAACTAAAGCACTAACAGTGTGAACTCTCAATAAACAAGAGTGACATCAGGTGCCCCGGAAGGGTAAGCATGTCCTGCTCTGCACACAGCACCCGTCACACGGCCAGTGAGGCATATGTTTTGAAATATCTGTTAGGTTACTGATTGGTTATTGTCATTTTCTAACCCTGAGACAAAACCAATTGAGAGCCATGGTACGTGTTACTTCTCTAACCCTCAAACAGTACCAAGGTGAAATTTTGAAAAGCCTTTGTAATTACTTAAGTATTCAAACATGGACAAGGACAAATCCGTACCACAAACATAACTGACGAAGACAAAACTAAAATTTAACAAGACAACATTGAAAACTAAAGCACTGACAGAGTGAACTCCCATAAAAAGCGAGAGCGACATCAGGTGGTCCGGAAGGGTAAGCATGTCCTGCTCTGTGCAATGCACCCGTCATACTGTCAGTGGGTCAATTCAGGGTAAAGTCGAAACCGGTAATGTCAAATCAGAGAAGACGCAAATCTAGCTGAAAATGTCAGTTTTCAGCTAGATTTCAAATGTTTTCAAAAGATTAAGATGAAGAAGAGCAGTCATATGGTTTGAATTTTAGATTTAAAATTTTAAATACACATTTGTGATTCAAAATTTTTCGATGCCATAGGTTTTGTTTAAGTTTGTGATCTTTAAGATTTTTGTTTGCTCTTCATGTGAGGGAACATTTGAGAAAGAATTCCGAGATTACTTAATTACGACTGAGAACTGAGAAACTAACATTCTATTTATTACATGTTAAACGTGTGACTTGTTCCCGCAGTGATAACTTATATATTCCTATATATCTAAGAAAACTTAATCATCCATTGATCAAACTAGGAATATGCAAATTCGCGATATGACACATCATTAATGAATACGCATGAAACTATATACACTTATGTCTTTTTGCGAATTCGGGAAAAACACACATACACACAAGAAAAATAAGCACTAAACAACAAACAGATCCACTTAAACGAGGAAATTTTAAAATGAAATTATGTGGTCCTAATTTTTGCTAGATTTATAGTGCATTTCGTTGTTAATTCAATTATATCTCGATTTATTCTCATCCTTTTTTAAAGGTCCCCCTAAAGTATCATTTACGTGGAGACATTGGACCACGTGGACTGGGCCGTATGGACAACAAAAGCCGACTGGGGAGAAAATGGAAATGATTGGTTCCTGTATTGCAGAGGTTACAGAAGACTTAGAATTAAAATACATTCAGGTGTATTTCGATCCAAATCCTGTTATGGCAAAACTCACTGGTATAAAATGTCCAATAATAAAATAAGTTTTTTTATATATTAAATTATATTATAATTAAGATATTTAGGGTCTGCAAGTCTTGTTCAATATTGAAATTTCCGGGTACCATGTTGTACCTACCTTGAAGTTACATTTTGAATCAAAATATATGAGGTTTCAAACAAAAATTCCAAAGTCATAATTAAACGTCATGGTTTTCCTTGAAACGTTTTTAAATTTTATTTTCATTGTGAGTTGTCGTTGGCATATGATGAGACTTGCAGACTATGTAATATGGGATATTTACAAAAATAATAAATGCTAACTGCCTTTCATTTATTTATAAAGCCTTATAAAGCCTTCCCTTTTCTTTGTGGCAACATTCCAAAAGCACCAGCATACGGAGTTTACATCTCACAACTCATTCGCTATTCAAGCTAGGTCTTGTGGTCGATACAGCGACTTCCCTGATAGAGCCAAGATGCTTACAAATAGACTACTTAAACAAGGGTACGTTACCAAAAACTCAGAGTCATCACTATAGAAGTTTTACGGCCGACATCACGATCTTGTCGATCGTTACGGGATATCTGTTTCCCAGATGACAACAGATCTTCCTTCTACAACTAAAGTTTGTTTTACTCTATCGGATTTGACTTTACTACCGGAGTTGACATGTTCGACACGGCGGGTGTCTTATAAGAAGCAGGAGATGCTTACTCTACCGGTACTCATGATCTCACCCATGGTTTTTATTGGGTCCGTGTTGTTCATCTGTATCTGTGTCTTCGTTTTTCTTATTTGTCCCGTAGTCAAGTGGTTTCCTTGTTTCTTAGTGTTTCCGATGTTGCCTTTGTCCATGGATTGTTCGTTCTTTGACTGACGGTCCGGTTCTCACTTACTTATATATAAAGGTTTAATATATAAAGCCTTTATAAAAAATATCAAAATCTTTTGTTACGGTCATATCTATTTTACCTTTGAATCAAGAGTAAAACAAAAAAGGAGTCCGAAAATCTGATTCTGATTTCAATAACCTCTAGTGACAAGTTTTTAGTAGTTTTTAGATGTATGTCAAATGTTTAAAGTTTTCCAGTTTTTCCTTCGAATCAGGGTAAAAATAATTTGCCCTCAAATACCCACTTTTATTTTCATTAATGGCCCCACTGGCTCCAGAATTTCAGTTATCATAATTTCATTGATTGTACACTTTTAATCAATATGAAAGTAGGCTTAAATGTCCATTTTTATTTACATTTTCTACAATATCACATGCTTCTATAATACAAGAGTGGACCCTAATAGATGTCTCGCCCGTCCCTGCTTGTCGCTAAAACAGTCATGCACTACTCAAGAGCAACCTACAAGCCAAATATTATTACCATTCCACTTACAGTAATTAAGAAACTATTCTAATCAGAAACACTCAACTTTGTTCACTAGACCATGAAATTGAGGTCAAGGTCAAAAGCCATATGGCAGACGGACATGTACTAACCAAGACCAAGCTATATACCAAATATCATTGACCTATGGCTTGTAGTTATTGAGAAACAGACTTAAGCAAAAAAACTTAACCTGGTCACTGGACCGTGAAATTGAGGTCAAGGTCA
>MJUU01050622.1:52151-101086 GCA_002080025.1 Modiolus philippinarum | reverse complement strand
AAAGCCATATGGCAGACGGACATGTACTAACCAAGACCAAGCTATATACCAAATATCATTGACTTCTAGCTTCTAGTTATTGAGAAATGGACTTAAGCAAAAAAACTTAACCTGGTCACTGGACCGCGAAATATAGGTCAAGGTCACATGATTTTGGGTCCGACAGATAGGGTTCGCCGTAAGCTACATATGGACCAAATACAAAGTTCATACATCAATGGCTTCTGTATTAAAACTTGAGTTTACGCCGCCGTCGCCGTCGCCGTCGCCGTCGCCGTCATACTTTGCACGCCTATGTCTCGCTTTCGCGACTTTCGTCGCGGGCGAGACAAAAATTGGAAAGAGTTAATGAAACCTTCTCCCACCATTTTTACGTGAAATATTTCAAAAACAATGTCAATAACCTTTAAATATGTTCCTTTATTTGGTTTTTCGAGTTAAAGTATCACCTGCAGCTATAGATTTTGCAAATGCAAGGGCTATTTTAAATTGTAAAGTTAAGATTTTGCAGTGGAATTTTCGAGATCGTTTGTGCTATAGTTGCTACGTAAAGATTTTTGAATTTTCTCTAAACAAATGAATCTCGTAAGGAAATTTGTCTACGTTTGAATATTTTTTTCCGAAAATGTTGCAAGATATAGTATTACACTAGGTGGATCATAAGCCCATTGAATTTCACTTTTTTCTTTACAACCAAGCTAAGTGATAATATATAATAAAACATTCTTGAAAAAGATATGTAATATATTGACATATTACATTAACTAAACAAATGTGTTTGTGAAACAATCAGATGCCCCAAGATTCTACAGTAAAATATTTAAAAATACCCCCCTTATCCCTTTTTGACCTCTGTGACCTTGACCTTTGACCAATTTTTTTTTGTGCATATTTACGTTCATATTGACAAGACCTATGCACTTGCCAAGTATTAAAAGTCTATCTTACATAGTTCAAAAGTTGTTAATTACCTTAAAAACACCAAATTTAACCCCTTTATTCTGAAACAGATGAAGCCCCTTTTGGCCTCTTGATTATTGAAATTGTTTTAATTGTTAATAGTATCTGTTTAAACATGCTATAAGAAACCTACAGAAAAATACTGCATCAAGATCCCACAAAAAATAAAAAAAATCATTTTTTAGCTCGCCTGACCCAAAGGGTCATTGTGAGCTATTGCCATCACTTAACGTCCGTCTTCCGTCGTCCGGCGTCCGTCGTCCGTCCGTCTGTTAACTTTTCACATTTTCATCAACTCCTCTGAAACCACTAAAGCAAATTCAACCAAACTTTACAGGAATGATGTATAGAAGGTCCTTAACAAAGATTGCTCATTTCGTTCCGATCGTACAAAAAACATGGCCGCCAGCGCAGAACTTATATTTAACATTGTACCCTATGTTCATCAACTACTTTAAAACCACTGAAGCAAATTCAACAAAACTTTACAGAAATGATGTGTGGAAAGTACTTGACAAAGATTGCTCATTTCGTTCCGATCGGACAAACAACATGGCCGCCAGCGCAAAACTTATATTTAACAATGGACCCTGAGGGAAAAAAGTTATTTTCATCAACTTCTCTGAAAAAACTTTACAGGAATCGTGCATGGAAGGTCCTTTACAAACAATGCTCATTTCCTTTGGATCTGACTAAAACATGGCTGCCAGCGCGGAATTTTTTTATTAACATTGGACTCTATGGGAAAACGTCATTTTCATCAACTCCTCTGAAAGCACTGAAGCAAATTCAATCAAACTTTACAGGAATGGTGTGTAATTTCAATTACTTTTCCAATTACATTCAACTACATACAATAATGTATACATGCTAAAGGAAAGAGAATGAAAGATGGCTACCCCCTTTCTTTTTATGAGTATTCAAGAAAGCTCAGACAATTGTTGAGCCCTTAAGTGTAATCCTACCCTAATTGTAATCCGATTTCACTTAAGGTTAAGGACCACCCTTAAATGTAATCCCGGTAACATTTACGGTTGCAGGGCCTCCCTTAATTGTAACCGATTACAATTAAGGGAGATAGTGTGCATATGACTGCAGTACCTACCGTAATTGTAATCCCTAGGAATTAGTTTGCAATTTGCAGTGCATATAAGATAAGAAAACTTGTTCCGCCATCTTAACAAAAAAAAACGAAACAAGATACAAAAAACATGATAAACTATGGGGAAGCGGTATTGACTTTGTTTTTTACTGAAAAGAATCACTGATTATGTTTTTCTTTATTTTGATATAGACAGTCTATACATTAAGGTTATAATTAAAAAATGTACCAGTGATCACCGATGTTTAATTTTTTCATCTCGGTTAAGAGCTCTGTAAAGAACAATTCGAGTACAGTTTTTAGTGTTATTAATTGACAAATCTGCATGATGAACATGAACTTTCTATATCCAGTTATTTACGTGATTTCTGGTATTTTAAAATTCCAACTGTGCAGTCACTTGCCCATAATTCCAGATTTCCGATAGTAATTCTCAGCACTTTTTTCTCCGCCTTTTTTCCAATGGTTACGATGGCAACTTAAAGCAAATATGACTCATAATCAAGCTATGGCGAACACGTTTTCTTATCTTATATGTGCCGCAAATTGTAAACTAATTCCGAGGGATTACAATTACGGTAGGCATTGTAGGCATATGTACACTATCTCCCGTAACTGTAATCGGTTACAATTAAGGGAGGTCCTGCAACCGTAAATGTAACCGGGATTACATTAAAGGTGGTCCTTAACCTTAAGAGAAATCGGATTACATTTAAGGTAAGGATTACACCTAAGGGCTCAACAGACAATTCTTTTCACAAAATATTATTATGGCTTGGTTTTTTATACAAGAATTGACATTTTTTTCTATTGTTTTCAAATGTGAACATTTTTAAATTGCTATTTCCTCTTGCATTTTTAGATGTTTTAATAGAGCAACTCTTGATAATTAATGCAGTGAATTAATGTTTGTAATATAAATTAAATCTATAAATATTGTTGTATAGACAGTTAAAAATATGTTTATTGTATTTTACTATAAATGCATATATCAATATGGCTTCTAATCAGTTGTTTCATATTTACTATCATGTCAGTGATTAACAAGACGTAATTAGTGTCTAATAAGTGCCCTTGGGTTTAAAATTAACCTTTAAATACATGTACATTTTCCAATTAAGTGAATCTTTTTTTGATGTGTTTGAACTGTCTGCTGAGCTTTCGTTAATATTTTACTCACACATTCAAGTAACAATTAAACATGAAAGGTAGACACATGTCAGCTGCTTGCAAATTGAGGGAATTCAAAATAACTCAAAATATTATTGAGTTAACTTGTCAGTCAGTTAATAACCACCCACAGTAGAGAGAATTGATAAAACTTTTTGGGTCTGATAGGTTTAGTCTAGAGGAGAATATATTTGAACATTTTATGTATATAAAGTTTATCAGTAATCACATCAGTTTACTTTTTTGGTTGTTTGTTAATTTTGTAATAATAGGTGTGTAATGCTTTCCTTCATCGGCTCATAGAGTAATTTTCATTTATAAGCATGATAACTATATATGTTATATATGTTATAGAGGAATTGCAGTCTTTGGTTGTTTGAGCAATTTTTCATGATTAAAAACAATACAACGGAAGTAGAAAGCACAAGATTACATAAATCAAATTCCAGAGACAAAGCAAAAGCAAGAACACCAGAAGACAGAAGACCAAAGACACAACATGCCCACAAACACACAAACACTACATACACAACACAAAGATTAATGCACTTGCAGTGTGAACTCTCAAAACACAGAGTGACATCAGGTGCTCCGGAAGGGTAAGCATGTCCTGTCTTGTATACAGCAGATAAGATAAATTTCTTGAATCGAATATTTAAAACCTGTTTCAGGAAAGGACATGGACCAAGTGAAAACTTTAACTATTTATTTACCAGTTTCATTGGTCATGATGATATCTCTCAACAGGGTTTATCATATCAGTTGTACTTTTATCGTTACAGAGAATGTGTTTTAGTTATTATTAAATATATGTATTATATGTTATTCGAAAATATTACGTATGGTATAAGTTCTTATTAATCTCTTGGCTAATACGCTCACGTGATTTTAAGAATATTCAGTATATTTCAGCGTTGTTTCTAATTTTAGGTATATTGACGCCATGTTTCTATTTTTAAGTATATTGACGCGATGTTTCTATTTTTAGTTTTATTGACGCTACAGGTCTGGTTGGACTCTCAGATCATATTTTTCACTAAGAAAGTTCTCATGAAAAATATTTGAAAACGCTTAACACATTGACAGGAGTTTCCGCCGGAGAAATAAAAGGGGAAATTTAAAATGTTTCTACAGAGCAACTATTGAAATCAATGAAAAATATATTTATTAGTTGTCACATATTTTTCATTGCACTCTTCACGTTAACACGCTGATAAAAAGGCTTACTTGTTTGTTTTTTTTTTGTGAAATATAAGAGAAATGTCGCCGGCGTTTATTTATTCTATGAGCACTCATATAACCCATTCTAGATATATGCACACCCGCCTTTAAATAAGGTTCTATTTGTAATTAAATTCCGATGTCTTGACAAAATTTTCCTCCACAAAAATGTAATGAGATACCCTTAAACTACATATGTAATATAAAAATGATGGACTTTTTACTCTGTCAATATGTTAAATATGGACCTGTTAGGAATATACTGACCTCGGAGTTCGTCTTCGGTCAATATAAACCTAACAGGTCCATATTTCGTCCTCGGTCAATATAAACCTAATAGGTCCATATTAAACATATTGACTTCGTAAAAAGTCCATAATTGATAAATATTCACAGGGGAATTACGGGTTCATTTTCCCTGTCTGTATTTTATATCCCCTGGGCCGTCTGACTCAGGGGATATAGGGCACAGACATGGAATGTGAACCCGTATTCCCAGTGAAGCCCGAATAACAAATATATTCTGCTAGAAGTGCTTCAATTTTTCTTTAAATTACATCACAAATTTGAGATTTTGCTACCACGGGGATACAGTCTCGTATCCTCTGTCAAATTAGCTAAAACTAAAAAAAATTGCAGGATTTACTGGGATATTTCACTTCATCAAAATATAGACAAGTATCTTCTTGGTGAAATATCAGATTTATTTGTGTATAAGTTTGGGCTTAAATATGTTTGTGTTATAGGTCTTACATTATTTTTTTTCAATATACTAATAAATGATATAGTAGCATATAGCTGACTTGATGGAAATGTTGCTAAAATGCCATAAACTTATCAAAAATCCAGAAAAGCTGGGACGTAACTTACAATCTTTATATAGTACGGGATATTGACATGATACTCTGCTTGCATCCGTCCAATTAGCTTTGAGATCTAGTGACCTGAATATTTTACATACATACTGGCCTCTCACTGATATTGCCGATGTTTACTGAAATATATGATGATTCTTGACCAAATCCTTCGGGAAGTTTTGAGTTTGATTTTTCTTCCGTAGTTCGACAGTGTTTTACCAGCATACTAGGCTCCTTGAGCTAGCCGTCAGATTAGCAGCGAGCACCCCTTTATTCAAAATGTAAGTTCTCTACTTGGCCGAGGTGCGGACTAGCCGGGCGTAGTTCTTAAAAGTGGTTATCCAAGTACTTTTGTGTCCAATTTCCCCAGTCGTTTAAGTGAAGATCTTTTAATGAAAAGTTAACGATGGACGGACTGGTTACGGACGTCAAATAACTAAATACCGAAGTTACTGTGAATTTACTTTCTGCATATGTGGATTTGGACAACTTATGTCTCTTCAGTGCAGATAAAATCTAAACGTTTGGAAGATCATAAACTCAATTTATGGCAAAGCTAACCCTGGCTAATGCCAGATGAACATATATGCCTGACTGAAGGGGGTTGTTAACATAGCAGGACATGCTTACCCTTCTGGAGGACCTGACGTCACTTTGGAATATCCCGGTGCCTTAGATTGGAATATTGCGGTATTATTCCCCTCTTTTTTTTGAGGGGGGGAGCAGTCAAATATCACTGTTTTTCTGTGCTCTCATTTTGCCATGTCTCTGGTCGTTGATTCTTGTAATTGCATACTTTGCTCCTTTGGTATTCTAATGCAGCTCTACAGATAAAAAAGAACCAAAGTTACTGTCAATTTAGTTTCTGCATATGCGCATTTCGACAACTTATTTCTATTCAGTGCGGATTAAATCAAAACATTTCGAAGATAGCACATACTGATATCATATAGATATCATATATTGCAGCAGGCACTGGTTTTAAAAATCACTTAATGACATTAAAAAATGTTTGCAAAAAATCATACCTTAATAATTTGCATGTTAAAGACAGCTTATGTATTAAGTTTCTAGCCATTTTTTGATTAAAAAATTCAATTATGTTTGGAATAATCAAAGTATCTTGTCCAAGAACAGATCATATTTATATTTATGTCGGTTATTTTAAAATGTATAAACTGAACATGGAGCTTAAGGGTTATAATTTGTTTATTAACATTTATTAAAACTTTCTATATATAGATGTGCAGCGATCTAATTATTGTTGCAATTTTTGATCTCTTTTCCAGATATATTGATTATATTAACTTTTGTTTTTTTAGTGTAACTGAATTGGTTTTTTTTTCTCTCTTGTGATGTACTTATGTCACATATTATAATACTTTAATTCGTATTTATACCAATAGAGTATTGGAATTGAAATTGTTGTTATCAAGAATTTGCTTTTTATAAAGAAATAATGGTCATAGGCCTCAAACGGGACAAATAAAGGGGAGGTTTGGGTACCTATAAACCGGTTTAAGCCTACCGCCGGTTTTTGCTAGTGTCGGTGTCAAGGCCGGCTTTACCGAGTTCCGATCGTTATTTGTGTTTGTCTTTTGTCTTATTTGTGTTTTTCCTTTGTAATTCCTTAGCAGATTGCTGTTTATGATTATAATTTTCTACGTGTAATTTTCAGCCATTGAAGATGTTTCCTGTTATCATTTTTTTTTACATTAGAGATCTACTTAATCATTGTTAGATTTTGAATGGAAAGAAAACAGAAAACACCTACAATAGCCCAAATCCACAATCAAATGCCACAATTTATAAAGGAATTACACAAGAAAAAACAATCATCATTAATCTGAAGTTGTATGGCTTCATCGTTAATAATGCAAAGGAATTACAGAAGAAAAAACAATTAGCATTAATCTCCTGTTGTATGGCTTCATCCTTAATAATACAAAGGAATTACACGAGAAAAAACCAATCATCATTAATCTCCTGTTGTATGGCTTCATCCTTAATAATACAAAGGAATTACACAAGAAAAAACAATTATCATTAATCTCCTGTTATATGGCTTCATCCTTAATAATACAAAGGAATTACACAAGAAAAAACAATTATCATTAATCTCCTGTTGTATGGCTTCATCCTTAATAATACAAAGGAATTACACAAGAAAAAACAATTATCATTTATCTCCTGTTGTATGGCTTCATCCTTAATAATACAAAGGAATTACACAAGAAAAAACAATTATCAATTACACAAGAAAAAACAATTATCATTAATCTCCTGTTGTATGGCTTCATCCTTAATAATACAAAGGAATTACACGAGAAAAACAATTATCATTAATCTCCTGTTGTATGGCTTCATCCTTAATACAAAAGAATTACACAAGAAAAAACAATTATCATTAATCTCCTGTTGTATGGCTTCATCCTTAATAATACAAAGGAATTACACAAGAAAAAACAATCATCATTAATCTCCTGTTGTATGGCTTCATCCTCAATAAAACAAAGGAATTACACAAGAAAAAGCAATTATCATTAATCTCCTGTTGTATGGCTTCATCCTTAATAATGCAAAGGAATTACACAAGAAAAAACAATTATCATTAATCTCATGTTGTGTGGCTTCATCCTTAATAATAACAAATAATACAAGTTTAAGGGATGCCTGAATCATTAAACGTTATTAACGCCTAGGACAGTGTCAGATGTAGGCTGTATGGATTCTTTCATTATTTCTTTTATTTGTATAATATTTTTATTTGTTATTCTTTATTTACAGAATAAATAGTATAATTACAAAACATATTTAAATAATGAGCAAATATATGTAATGCATAGTGATAGACTTTTTACGATATGTTAATGATCAATGGAAAACATAATAAAAAATACCGAAGTTTCAGAAAAAAACAGTAAATTGCGTTATGCTGTACACGTGTTTCAAGAAGTTACCTCACATCAACAGCATTAAAATCAAAAGTAGTAAAAAAAGAAGTACTCATTACCAAATAACATCGAAAAAGGGAGGCCAAATCCAGTACCACGGACATCTACCTAGTGCCAAACAAGGAATGAGGCTTTAGTATTTTTACGTGGTTTGAATTTTGAATGTTTGCATTTAATTTACTTTGAGTGCACATCAGATATAATTACAGTTTGGTATTAAAGATTTCAATTTACTTGTATAAATAAAATATGTGCAAATAAACAGAATATTGTCAACTTCCATTTATGATTTTTTTATATGCATCAATGATAAAAACGCATATTTGAGTTAAACAATAAAGGATAACTAAATACCGATGTAACTGGGAATTTGATTTCTGCATAGGCGCATTTCGACAACTTATGTCTCTTCAGTACACATAAAATCTAAACGTTTGGAAGACAATAAGTTCAAAAGATGTTTGAAAACTGATAGAGAACAAATAACCAATATGATCTAAATGAAAAGCCAAATTTAGCTAAAAACAGAGCTTACTCCTTAGTTTTAAACAAAATGTTGAAAAAATTTGATATTGCAAGGTTTCAAATAGAATCGGTTTTCGGGTCAGCACTGAAGTACTGACTACTGGGCTGGTGAATACCCACGAGACTAACAGTCCACCAGCAGAGGCATCGACCCAGTGATAACAAATACTTAATGAAACACATGTTACAATATTAAGTAATTATAAACAGTCAAGTATTGAATAGCATTGAATCACAAGTACCATACATATATATATATTCGTATAAGAAAATATGAAAGACAAAAAATATTTGAAGAAAAACATTTAGTAACTACTTTTGATTGTCATAGAAAAACATTATTTATGTGAGCTCAAATCGAGAAAAATAAATCTTAAACAACTTAAATTGAGGGTGTAGATTCGGAAGAGATTTCTCAGATTAATAAAACAAATATAAAGTTGTGTTTTGTGAAATATGTTGGTATTTTTTTTATAAAGACAAATAGATTTAACATTTCAGGAATGTAATTTAATACCATTTTGTGAACTGAAATAACAAAACAAAAATACATTGCAACGCATAATCCGTATGCCAATGACCTTATGGAACTCATCTATACACCACTCATACTTATGTAATATATTACAATTTACAGTTATGGTTAGCTTCATACAACTAATGTCCAAACTTTCCAGGCGTACAGCCAACAGATAAACATGCACCTAATTACAAGAAATACGGAGTACGGAGAGACGCATTTAAAGACTAAAAAAAAAACTATCTGAAATTAATAAGCAAGCAATCACCAGCATATTGTTTTATTCAATATTCAGTATCATCAGTGTTACTCTTGTGATTCCTAAACTTTCAGCACAAAGAAGAGAAATATGATAGATGCCTTAATCCCCTTTCTACATTAAAGATTGTGAGAGAAAACAATTTAGAGTTTCACAATTTGCTTTATTGATATAGAATGCCTTAATCCGTTTTTTTAAATGGAATTTTCAAAATTAATGATATCTAACATATATGTGTGAAGACATTCCCAAGGCGTAGAATAAACGGCAATTTATCTACCTGGATAAATGTTTGAATGGATATCTTAGACTGACTTAATATGCTTTGCAATGCAATTTGAGACGTGTTTATAAGCTTTATTTAAAAGTCAAATTGGTTGCCAGTTCTTCATCATCATACCAAGTCAAGTATTTGAGGTCCATATCTTTCTCCACAAAGAGAAAGGTAATCGACCTCAAACACTTGACTTGACCATGAGGTGACATCAAGATGAAGCTTATATAAAGAATGCTGAGAAATGAAAATGAATGTAAAAAAATAACAAATTCACAGGATCTTGAAATTAAGGTCAAAGTTACTTCACAGATGTGAAACTGGCATGACCCAAATATGATGTAATAATAAACCTAATATAGAGATGAGTCTTTGTGTTACAATAGCTGAAAAGTGGACAAGAATGTAAAAACTAACGGGGTAACTGAATAATGAAATTGGGGCGGAGTTTTATGACAGGCATATGTCCGCTAAAATGCAGTAATACAGTGAATATAGTACCTCTGTTCACTGCAATGGCTTAGAAAATGACTTGAATGTAAAACTATGCTGCAAATTTACAAATCACTGAACCGTGCAAATAAATTCGAGATCAATAAACAAATTATAGAATGAACTACTCAGATACATCGATTCACTTAATTTAATCGAACTATGAATTACAATTCCCAAGAAAAGTACTTGAATGTGAAACAATATTCATAAAGTCATTGGACCATGAGGACAATGTTATCTGAAACATGTGATGCTGAAAAGTTCCAACCATAACTGTATAATAAAAATTAGTTCACTTTATATTCAGAATTCAAAGTCCATGGTCGAGCGGTTTTATACAGTCATGATCCATTACAAGAAAAGAAAACATAATCTAATACGCATTAATAGCAATAGACAGCCTATTAGCCATCTAGCTGAAAGTTTCCAGCATAATATCAGAAAACAATAACACGACATCACAAACATTGGTATAAAATACAGGAATAAACTAACGTTGAAATGTACGAAGGCTATGTCAAAAATACAAGTCTGCAACACATGTAAGATACCTGTGGACAAAAGAAGTGATTGATATAGTCTATGGGCTGGAATAACCCCCGTGCACCCCCACTTCCGAACCCCACCCATTTTTTAAAGTCCGCATATAGTCTATGGGCTGGAATAACCCCCCGTGCACCCCTCACTTCCGAACCCCACCCATTTTTTAAAGTCCGCATACATCCCCTCTTCAAAACACGAGCATAACCTGCGCGCACGTGTAGAATTTGTCCCATTTTTAGACCCACCTCCCGGAATTTTTGAAAATTTCGTTTTTCGTTCAAGTTTTTCTTTCAGTTGCTTCAAAATGTTAACAAAATGCATTCAAGTTATAAAAACGAGGTATCAAATGATTGCTTATTATATATGCTTCACAAAGAACCCAAGTTATCAAGATTTCTATGCCCAATACGTTCAATAGCACAATTAAACGTACCCCTACCCCAATGAAATATTGACGAAAAAACTGATGTTTTCATTGAAATTGCGTAAGTTTGATGGTCCAGAGAACCCAAAGTGCAACTCAATTCCCGAGTCTGAAAATTGTTTTTAGCTTTTCAATCTATTTTCTTCAATATAAAACAGGTTAAGACAATGTTTACATATTTTAAATTACCAAAATTTTATTTTCAAATATACCAAATACAGGGACCTTTGAATAATTTCATTTTTGAGTAAGTTTTGTCTTTCTTTTGCCTAATATTATTTTTTAGTAAACAAATATCATTTAAAAAAGGTATCGAATGAAAGCTGATTATATTAGCTTTACAACCATAACAAATAATGGGCGTTTTTAGGTAATATATACATCATATATCAATAAAACTTACCCCTACCTCAACAAATTAACTCTAAAATTGTCAATTTTTTGTCTATTTTCGCATAAAAATTACCAGAAAACGCAAAATGTCTGTTGTATAGGACAATGTTGCATAAATTATATTATGATTTTATATTTTAACAGCCATTTGTTGACTTAAACTCAATACTTTGCCCGAAATTGGTGAAAAATTGGAATTTTCAACATTTTAGAATTGTCCAAAGTCTACTGCTATATCGTTATCTATGCCAAATTTGGAGGATATTTCTGTAACTATGCCTATTAATTGTACCAAGCGATACATTTGGTGTCTTAAAATATTGCTAAGAAAAACAAGGAGTGTTAAATATGACTCTGATTACAGAAAATCTTACCCCTACCCCAACAAATTTTCCCTGAAATTGTCAATTTTTTGTCTATGTTCACATAAAAATAACCAGAACACAAAACCAAAATTGATGAAAAAATGGGAATTTTCAACATTTCAGATTTGTCCGTAATTCATCGTTAAATCGCAATATATGTCAAATGTGTAGAATATATCTGCAGATATGCCATTTAATTGTCCTAAGCAATACATAAATTGTCTTTAAACATTGTTTAGAAAAACAAGGAGTGTTATATGTGACTCGAAATACCAAAAATCTAACACCTACCCCCACCAAATTTTCCCTGAAATTGGTGATTAATTGTCTATGTTCGCATAACAATAACCAGAACATGCAAAATGTCTGTTGTATATTACAATGTTGCATGAATTACATCATGATATGGCATTTTAATAGCCATTGGTCGACTAAAACTCAATATTTCTCCGCAAATTGATGAAAAATGGGAATTTTCAGTATTTCAGATTTGTCCATAGTTAACTGTTGAATCGCAATATATATCAAATCTATAGAATAGATCTGCAGATATGCCAATTAATTGTTCTTAGCAATACATTAGTTGTCTGAAAACATAGTTTAGAAAAACAAGGAGTGTTATATGCGACTCTAAATACCAGAAATTGTATCCCTACCCAACCAAATTTTCCCTGAAATTTGTGTTTTTTGGTCTATGTTCGAATACCAATAACCAGAACATGCCAAATGTCTGTTGTATATTACAATGTTGCATGAATTACATCATGATTTGGTATTTTAACACCCATTGGTCGACTAAAACTCAATATTTCTCCGCAAATTGATGAAAATGGGAATTTTCAGTATTTCAGATTTGTCCATAGTTAACTGTTGAATCGCAATATGTATCAAATCTATAGAATATATCTGCAGATGTGCCAATTAATTGTTCTAAGCGATAAATTACATGTCTTAAAACATTGTTTAAAAAAACAAGGGGTGTTGAATGTGACTCTAGATACCAAAATTCTTACCCCTACCCCAACACATTTCCCCCAAAATTGTCAATATTTTTTCTATGTTGGGATAAAAATAACCACCACACGCAAATTCTGGGTAGCATATAACAAAGTTGCATGAACATGAATACTATCATGATTTGGTATTTCAAATCCCAGTAAACTCAATATTTTGTCCAAAATTGATAACAATGGAAATTTGTAGCATTTCAGATTTGTCCAAAATTCACTTTTAAATCGTTATATAGTGGCAAATCTGGATGATTTATCTGCAGATATGCCAATTTATTATCTTAACCGATTCATATGTTATTTAAAAACACTGTTTAGAAAAATAAGGAGTGTTCACTTTGTCTCTAAATACTAAAATCTTACCCCTACCCCAACAAAATTATACTTAAAAATCTCCAAAATATGACCGTCTGTACATATAAATGAACAAAGTATACTCATGTTTTACTTTCTTTGCAAAAGATGCATTTGATACATCATAATATGTAATTTCGACACCAAAATATGGGTAAAATTGAATATTTTGGACGATTATCGTGAAAAATTGGCATTTTCAGTATTTCAGAATTTTCCGAAATTCAAAGTTAAATCGCTGAATAACTGCCCATAAACCAGGTGCATGATCTTATTTTTGATAAATGGGAGGCTCTGTGTGTTTTGGTGTTTGAAAATGATATGTCATTGGACCTTTACACAATGTAAAAAGCTTTTCAAGCTGAATGAAATGAAATAAATTGTGTTGAATATGTGTGGTAAGGGGTAATATGTTTGTAATTTATGAGACTGTAGTTAGTCTAAAAGGCTTAAAAGCATACTTTATAATTGCTTAGATATGATGAAACGATATTTAATCAACATTTTCAAGTTATATATCAATTTCATGAAGTATTTGCATCTCAAAGTCAAAACAGCAGAAATTCTGAAAAACGGAAAATTCCCATTTTTCATACAATTTCGGACAGAGGAGTCGAAATCAGACCTTTTGAAAAGTTTTAATCTACTTAAATGATCTTATGCATGTCAGTTGTAGTGAAATACACGCTAGAATTCCCATTGAACATTATCTTTTTATCATTAAGAGCTTGAATATTTTACATTTTCTCTTAATTTTTAGGGGAAGGGGTGCTAATTTTGACATTTATGAACCTATAATATATCTGAAACTAAACCAGTTTTTTGCGTATAATTTGTTGCTAACATATCATAAACTATTATTGCATCGGCAATTATTAAATATATATTAAGATTTTTACGACCCTTAAGTAAAAAAGTCGAAATTGTGAAAAATCTAAAATTCCGAAAAATTCCATTTTTCAAACATTTTATAACGAAAATCAAAATTTAATGGACTTTAATGGTTTCATTTTCCAACATTGTATCACAACTGGTAAGTTAGGCATAAATACTAGTTCAAGTGACGAGGGTTTTTTATCTGCTAGGAATTGACAGCCTAAAATCGACATTTTCGCAATTTTTTGCAGGGGTAGGGGTAAATGTTTTGTATCCGCAGATCATAAAATTGGCGTAAAGTACCCAAACTTGAGTTCATTGTAAACCATATTGAATTAGTTTTAATTTGGTACCAAATTTCAGTAGATATTACTTATCTGTAATAAGTTATGGAGCTTAAAACATGAAACTTATGTTAAAACGCAAATACAATAATTTTTCGGGTGTACTATAAAAGTGGCCCTATACTGTATATGCGTGCAGGTTATGTTCGTGTTAACATGTTTTATTTTGAAGAGGGGACATAGAAGGACTGGAAAAAAACGGTCGGGTTGGGAAGTGGGGGGGGGGGGGTTGGACGGAAAGTGTTTCCAGCCCACGGACTAGTATAATATGTAAATTTTTAAGGTTTACATCGGGAATTAATACCTATGTCTCGATTTTAGGGACAATCGTCGCAACCAAGATAAAAAAAGATTTATTTTAAAGCAGATAAATCAAAAGGGGCTCCTCTTGTTATTCAGTTCTAGGCTATCCAAGGTAAAGTTATACAAAATTTTTACCTGAACTACGGAAATAATTTATCTCCCCTTACTTTTTAATCGCTATGCTTTCTATGCAATTTATAACTCTAAATCGTTTTCGCAAATCAAACACCAATAGAATTTTGAAGATCATATATGCTTGTGATTCAAAATTGCTAATATATTTTTGTGAGAAAAAAAGGTCATGTACCAGCCACTTCTTGAATCTCTAATGGACACTTTCTTAATAGACTACTGGCATATACATATGTGCAATTTCATTTTTTTTCTATCCAAGATATTTTCCATGGACATATTATGTAGAGGATAGGTGTTAATTTTCCGTTTCATTTTCACCCTACTGGTTTGACAACAGCAATAGAAATAATGATCTCTATTTAGTTTTTGAGTAAATTTGAGCTAGACACACATGGGTCTTTGTTTGGTAGTGATTTTATTTTCATTTTTCATTTTTATTTTTTTTAATTAGAAATGCATACAAAGCACAGCACTCAATAAGTTGTTAAAGCTGAACCCTTATTTCCTCTTGCAAATGCGAGTCTTGTATAGGGATTTTAAAGATATAAATTATTTGCTCTTTCTGTAATAGGGATTTGGAATGTGTGTCCTCTTTATTTCGGATTGTTGACTTTGTTTTAGAGATATAGATTATTTATTAAATACGCAAATTCAGATAACATTTTCAAAAAATTGTCTATTCTAAGGAAACTGAATACGTGTAACATTTTAGGGATATGTAGAATTGGCTTCAAATTCTTTTGCGGTAATTTTTGAATATATTTTTCAGAATATGGATCATTGATTCACCTATTTGAAATGCTCAAATGTGGGGTTTCCTCAGAGAAACCAGGTTATCCTTAAGAAACCTAGGATTTCCGGAACTATTTTTTTTACAGCAAATGTAGGTTTCCTTTCAGAAATGCATACAATGCTCAGCATACAATGAGTTTCTAATGTTAGACCAAGATTTCCACAGGAAAATATGGGATACCTGCTTGCCTCCAACAGGAACTTTTTCTGCAGCAAATGCTTTCTTTTAATTTACACTACATAAAACGCTAGGGTCTTATGAATATCCCGGGAAAAAAAATGGGTTTATTATACGTAAGATTCAAGATATCGTTAATTATTTCCCCCCAAAAATGTAGAAGGAGCGATTCTGTTTCTTGATTTTACGACAGCTTTTGATTTTTTGGATTGCGAATTCATGGACCAACCGCAATAGAATACCAAAGGAACAAAGGAGTGGAATTTACAAAAATCGAAGTCCAAAGATATGGCAAAACTAGGATACAGAAAGCAATGACGTTAGACACTGAAAAAAATGACGTTAGACAAATACAAAACACAGAAATAGAAATCACAATATTCAAAACAAAGGCACTCACAGTGTGAACTCCCATGAAACTGAGAGTGCCATCAGGTGCTCCTGAAGGGTAAGCATGTCCTGCTCTGTCAACAGCACTCGTCACACGTTTAGGGAATGAGAGATCTGTTTCATAGCTGATTGGTTAATGTCATTTTCTAACCCTAAGACATAACCACTAAAAAGTCCATGGTACGTGTTACTTCTCTTACCCTCAAGTCATTGCACAAATTAGGGTTTCAAAATCCAATTCTAACTTACAGACGTACAGACGTTATAAGTTGTATCATAATTAATGGATGGTTGTCTAGTCCGTTTAATAGTTTTCATCAAGATTATACATGGAATCCGACGGGGATGACCCGCTTTTTGTATTATTTGATACCTCCCACTTGAAAAGTGGGGGTATTAGTGATGTGGATGACCGTCAGTCCGTCCGTCCTTTCGTCTTTAATTCCACCCGTTACACCTGAGGTTACCTATTTGCTACTCCGCCCGTGCAAGTGAATAGATTTTCATTAAACTTGACAACAATCTTTGTGACATAATGCAGATGTGCACATCATATTTCAGAATGTAATTTCATTGCTTTTTGGTGTTTCCCATTGCAAAACACGGACTTTGTTGTTACACTACAAGTGAGTACCCATCTCTTATACACTTAACATCCTCAGCCACTAAATAGATTTTCATGATTTTCACGTGTCTTCATTTTTCTTTTCTGTGCTGTACTCATGTGGTGTCTCTGTTTCTTTGTTTTTTCCGATGTTGCCTTTGTCCCTGGATTGTTCGTTTTGGATTCACAGTTCAGTTCTCACTTACTTTAAGACAAATGCATAGGGTTTTATTCATTTGTTTATTATACTGTATGGAAATGGGACAAATAAAGGGGAGGTTTTGGTACCAATAAACCGGTTTTACCCTACCGCTGGCTTTTGCTAATGCCGGTTTCAAGTCCGGCTGTTCCTAGTTCAGTTTTATTGGAATTCTATTATACATTTCACTAAAGCTGACATTCAGAAGATCTTTTACGTAGATTTCAACTTTTTAACAGGTCTCTTTTTGAATCTTCTGCCCAAAATTGTATGCAAAATGGGAATTTTTCGTTCTTCAGAATTTCTACTGTTTTGACTTTGAGATGCAAATACGTCATTAAATTGATATATAACTTGAAAATGTAAAAATATATCCTTTCATTATATCTAAGCCATTAGAAAATATGTTGTTAAACATTTTAGACATATAATGATAACATATCATTTCAAACACAAAAAATACACAGAGACTCCCATAAATCACAAAAAAGATCATGTGCGTGGTTTATGGGCAGTTATTCAACAATTCAACTTTGAATTTTGTAAAATTCCGAAATGCTGAAAATTCCCATTTATCTTCCAAAGTTGCCACATATAACCATTTAACAGTGAATTTTTGACAAATCTGAAATGATAAAAATTCCCATTTTTCATCAATTCTGTACAAAGTATTGAGTTTAAGCCAACAAGTTGGACTTAAAATCACAAATCATGATAGAATTCATGCAACATTATTATATGCAATGCAGATTTTGCGTGTTTTGCTTATTGTTATGCGAATATACACAAAAAAAAATGCCTATTATAGGGAAAATTTGTTGCGGTAGTGGTAAGATTTTCGGAATTTTAAAGTCACAGTAAACACTCCTTGTTTTTCTAAACATTGTTTTCAGACAACTAATGTATCGCTTAGAACAATCAAATGGCATATCTGCAGATGTATCCTCCCAGATTGACATATTTTAGTTTTAAAAATGAACTTTGGACAAATCTGAAATGTTGAAAATTCCCATTTTTCATCAGTTTGGGCCAAATATTGAGTTTAAGTCAACAAATGGCTTTTAGAACATCAAATCATGATGTAATTCATGCATAATTGCCATTTGCATGTTCTTGTTATTTTCATTCGAACATAGACAAAAAATTGACAATTTTAGGGGAAATTTCTTGGGGTAAGGGTAAGATTCTCTGTATTCAGAGTCACATTAAACACCCCTTGATATTCTTAACAGTTTAAATACAACTCATGTATCGCTAAGAACAATTAATTGGCATATCTGCAGATATATCCTCCAGATTTGCCATATATAACGGCTGAACAGTGAAATTTGGCCAAATCTGAAATGTTGAAAATTCCAAATTTTCATCAAATTCGGGCACAATGTTGAGTTTAAGTCAACAAATGGCTGTTAAAGTACCAAATCGTGATGTAATTCGTACAACATTGTCATATTCAACACATATTTTGCGTGTTTGAGACCATAGACAAAAAAATTGACAATTTTAAGGAAAATTTGTTGGGTAGGGGTAAGATTTTCGGTATTTAGAGTCACATCAAACACGTTTTGTTTTTCTGAACAATGTTTAAAGACAACTAATATATCGCTTAGAGCAATTAATTGCATGTCTGCAGATATATCATCCAGATTTGGCACATAGAATGATATAACAGTGAACTTTGGACAAATCTAAAATGTTGAAAATTCCCATTTTTCATCAATTTCAGGCAAAATATTGAGTTTAAGTCAACAAATGGTTGTTTAAATACGAAATCATGATATAATTAATGCAACATTGTCATATACAACACACATTTTGTGTGGTCTGGCTATTTTTATGCGAACATAGACAAAAAATTGACAATTTTACAGTAAATTTGTTTGTGTAGGGGTAAGTTTTATTGATGTATGATGTTTATATTTCATAAGAATGACCATTATTTGTAACAGTTGTAAAGCAAATATAATAAGCTTTCATTTGATAGTACTTTAAATGGCATTTGTTTACTAAAAAGTGATATCAGGGAAAAGGATGACAAAACAGTCAAAATCGAAAATATCTATTTGGTCTATTTGAAAATAAAACTTTGGTCATTAAAAATATGTTTACATTATGTTAACATGTTTTATATACAAGAAAATAGATCGAAAAACTAAAAACAATTGAATTGGGGATCGAAATGCACTTCGGGTTCTTTAAACCATCAAACTTACGCAATTTCAATGGAAATACCTAAATTTTCGTCAATATTTCATAGGGGAAGGTGTACGTTTAATGGCGCTATGGAACGTATTAGGCATAGAAATTGTAAATATTTTGGTTTTCGGTAAAGCTCGTACAATAAGCAATCATTTGATACATCGCTTTTATAACTAGGACGCATTTGGTCAACATTTGAAGCAACTGAAAGAAAAACTTTAATGGAAAACGAAATTTTCCAAACATTCGGTAGGTGGGTCTAAAACCGGGTCCTGTTCCACCAGTGCATGCAGGTAATGCTCGTGTTAACATGTTTTATTTTAAAGAGGGGTTGTAAGCGGACTTAACAAAATGGATGGGGTTGGGAGGTGGAGTGGGGATGTTAATCCAGCCTATGGACTATTATCTTCATGGGGGTTCTCATTGACCCCAAAGGCAATATTTCACAATGAAAAATGGTAGGATTTGAAGTAAATGCACATGAGACTATAATTACATGGTACAAACAAGCAAAAGAACAACGCTTTTAGTGTTGTTCTTTATATCGAGGTCAGCATGAGGCCTGCAACAATGAGCTTTGCTCCAAACCTCATTATAAATCAAGACTGCCCTTAGCACTAGTTTGAGCGGAATGCTAAATGTCGAACGTTATATCTATGTCTTTTCTGATCATGGATGCGTGAATGTCAACGAATATTAATCAAACTGGCAAAGTGCTCTTATGATCACTCATTCGATGCCCGACAAAACCACTTGGATGATTACATCAAAGACAACCTATAAAGTCGATAGTAAAAAACCTTGCATGATAAAATAGTGAGATGTGGGCATTTTAAACAGGTGGTCAGAATTACAAGTATATTTGCTGTGTTTTAATTTCAAGTTGTAATTTTGTACAAATTTCAATTTGTATTTCAATTTGTACAAAATTAACTTATATAAATTATAACTTTTATAAAATTAGCCCCACAATGACTTACAACTTGTACAAGACTCAAGTCATTTGCTGAACTTTGTTCTAAAAGATGAAATTAATTAAAAAAACATGTTTTATTTAGGCTGAAAGAGTACATAATTAATTACTGGGTATGAAAATTATTTTCAGAGCAACAAAGAACCGTGTTAAACTCGATGGCTTACAAGAAATTTCTGAAAGTTTACAAAGATCACGTGACAATTGTGATTCCTGTTGTGCTGATTTTTATGTATTTGTGACGCTGTGCCAATATGTGTTCATACAAGCAGGAGATGCTTACTCTACAGGTACACCTGATCTCACCCATGGTTTTTTATTGGGTCCGTGTTGTTCATCTGTATGGGTATCTTCATTTTTCTTTTTTGTCCCGTATTCAAGTGGTGTCCTTGTTTCTTAGTATGTCTGATTTTGCCATTGTCCATGGATTGTTCGTTCTTTGACGGTTCGGTTCTCACTTATTTTCATACAAGTTTCCTTTTATACGGAATTATTTAGAATATCTGCATTTTGAGTTTGTACATTACAAATTAAGATTTAATAGCACAATAGCAGCAAGTGTTAATATGGACTGCAAAGTCAATGGGAAATACTGCTGTTTAAAATTAAAAGGTTTTTATTGCAACCAATAAAACACATTTAAATAAAAATTCAAATACACACATGTAGCTGTATGAAATGGAAACACATTCTTGTTTCATTGTAGAGTTCTCCCCACTTGCAGGGTGCCCATGTCGGACGGTGGAAGAACCACACAAACATGTATTTACTATTTTATAATATCAAGTTTTCTAACAATCGACATGAGTTTGTCTACAAGTTGTATCTGTCCAGTAGCTTAGGACACCAGTGATTTTGTCGGACAACGGAAGATAGTGATTGTAGGAGGGCTTCGCCAGTTAATTTTATGTTTGTTGACGATGCAGTATGATGATGAACAAAAAACAAAAAAATCATTGCTGGTTTTGATCTCTTTGTCTCATGCGCATTTACTCCATATACTTTCACTGTTTAAACACAAAACATGGACAAACGATGGATTTTCAATTGCTACAAATGCAATGGCCCCATCCCATAAATATTTAAAAAATTGTAGCCACTAAAGTTTGTAACATAATTCTAACTTGATAGTTTGAATTGCTCTTTTTCACTTCCGATGATAATGAGTTCGACTGCACAAATAACTCAATACAGAACTTACTGTAAACTTAATTTCTGCATATGGCCATTTTTCAATTTGAATATAATAAAACTATATTCAGTGACATTTTCTGATATGCTCCATTTAGCAGCATCTAAATTTTCGTAAATTGTGTTGAAAACCAAGCAGTAACTCCCTCATACGAAACTCTGTCCTTGGATATTTTTGGATTTAGATCACATTAGTTACTTGCTCTCTTTCAGGTTTTCAACATCTTTGAGTTAATGATCTTCCAAATGTGTACTGAAAATGGCTATATTGAGATATTGAATTAACAGAAAGTTCAGTATTTAGTTATTTATATCAAAATAAACTATTTTCACTATTTGTTGCAGAAAGCAAATTTATCCTAACTTTGATATTGTTTTTATTACCACTGTGTCTATGTCATTGCTGGTGGATTGTTAAACGCCAGGGCATTCACCAACCAGGTAGTGCAGTACTTCTCTGTCTGCCCGAAAAACCGATTTTATTTTGAAACGAACAATATCTACATTAGTAAATCTTATTTAAACTTTAAGAGGATCTCCCTCATGCAAAGCTGATTTTGGCTTTCAATTTAGCTCTCTTTGATTATTTGATCTCGGTCACCTTTAATACATCTTTCTATTTTTGATGTTTTTTAATATTTTTTTATTCTATCTCTACTGAAGAGACATATTTAGTTCTCGAAATGGCCATATGCAAAAAGCAATTTATCTCAACTTCAGTATTGTTTTATTTACTACCACTTGGTCGAATCCTATGTTGGTGGACTGTAAGTCCCTGAGGGTATTCATCAACCCAGTAGCCAGTACTTTGGTAATGGCCCGATAAACGATTTTATTTGGAAACTTACAACTAAGGAATATCTCCCTCATGAGAAGCTCTGTCCTTAGCTGAATTTTGGCTTTCAGTTTAGATCTCTTTGAATATATTGTCGAAATGCGCATATGCAGAAACTAAATTCAAAGTAACTTCGGTATTATGTTATTTATAACCATTGGGCCGGTGCCATTGCTGGTGGACTGTGAGTCCCGAGGGTATTCACCAACCCGGTAGCCAGTACTTTGGTGCTGACCGAAACCGATTTTATTGTAAAACTTGCAATATCTAAATTTAAGGAAATTGTGTTAAAACCCAAGGAGTTTCTCCCTTCCTTAGATGATTTTGGCTTTCCTTTTAGGTCCTATTGGCAATGTGTTCTCTATCAGCTTTTACACATATTGTGGTTTATGGATATCCAAATGTTTTGATGTGATCTCTACTGAAGATACATAAATTGTCGAAATGCGCATATGCAGAAAATAAATTCAGAGTAACTTGGGTATTTTGTTGTTTAATTATTTGTTCTCTATCAGCTTGAATTCATCTTTCCATTTCTGGATTTCCAATGTTTTTATTTCATCATTTCCGAAAAGAAGTTGTCGAAATATCCATTTACAGAAAGAAAATTTACTTTAACTTCGGTATTGTTTTATTTATTACCACTGCTGCGATGCCACTGCTGGTGGACTGTTAGTCCTCGAGGTTATTCACCAGCCCAGTAGTCTAGTCCTTCGGTGCTGGGCCGAAAACCGATTTCATTTGAAAACGTAAAATGTCTAGATTAATAAATTTTGTTTAAAACTTACGGGTATCTACCTCATGTAAAGCTTTGTCCTTAGGTGATTTTAGCGTTCAGTTTAGATACTTTGATTATATGCTCTCTTATCACCTTTATACCGGTACCAAGTCCGGCTATCCCGAGTTCCTATCGTTGTCCATGTTTGTCTTTTGTCATTTTATTGTTCTTCTCGTGCGGTTCCCTGGTGGATTGTGGCATGTGATTGTGGTTTACGGCCATTGTAGGTGTTTCCTGTTATCTTTCTTATATTAATTTATTACATCTTTTGATTTGTGGATTTCCAATAATTTGATTTTATCTCCTCTGAAGAGACATAAGTTCTTGAATATGCAGAAAGCAAAATTAACTTAAATTCGGTATTGTTCTATTTGTTTACACTGGGTAGATGCCACTGCTGGTAGATTGTTAGTTTCCGAGGGTATTCACCAACCTAGTAGTCCAATACTTCGGTGTTTGGTCGAAAACCAATTTTTTAGGGAAAAGTACAATATCTAAATTAGTAAACATATTTTAAAACTAAGGAGTATCTCCCTAATGTAAAGCTTAGTGCTTAGCTGATTTTTGACTTCAATTTAGATCTCTTTAAATATTTATTCTCTATTAGCTTTAATATATCTTTCGATTTCTGGATTTCCAATGTCTTGATTTTATAAACAATGAAGAACCCTAAATTGTCAAAATGACCATTGCTTTCCCAAATGTTTCTCAAGTTAATTCCCGAGACTGTGACTGCAGTAATCAGATGTATTTTGGGTGTAATCAGACGAAATGAACATCCGGTATGACGATAATAGTAGGATTAAGGTTAGAAGTTCTATTTAAATTACATTTTACTTCTGTAATGGAGGGTGCAAGAGGGTAAATTGTTGAGCTAACCGACCGTTACTACAATAGCAAAGAAAGTGCGTTTAATATGTGCTTACAATATAATTACATCGTTTCCTGTCACAAAACAACGGCAGTAGACTACCGAAGGAACAACCAAAGCGATTACCACAAAAGTAGAAGTCCAAAGACATGGCAAAAACAGCAAAAGTAAAAAACAAAGACAAAACAAGGACGTACAATTTATAAAACAATCTTCATTCTCTCTTGGAAGCGTAGTTCAAACAATTACCAGAACCCGTTTAAAGTCGAATGATGAAATTTAGGTTTACAATTTCAAAGAAGAAACTTTCACGTAGCTTGTTTTTCTGTTTTCTAGATACATAAACCAAATTCTCAATTACATAAGCCAAACGTCTCTAATACATAAGCCACATCCCGAATACCAGTTCATGAACATACAACCAAGGCCACCATAGAAAATGAATCTACATCGCTGTTTTTGACTTGAGAAAAATGGGTATGTAATAGATATCAATCGAAACCTTTACATTTCTTATAAAATATTAATAACTAATCTGTATTGATTTACCTTTTGTATTATTGTATTCGTTAATATAACACTAATAGCGCGGTTTACTAATTAGATAAAGGTAAAATTTATAGAACACATTATGGGTAGTGAAGTTTGCATCCAAAACAGGTATTCTTAGGTATTAAAATGTGCATAGTTTCGTTAATTTGGGGGAATTTGCCTTTTTTAGGCAAATATTTCGAATTTTATAGCAGCAAACTGTCTCAGGTTACGTTAACTACCCATTAACTCGAGCAGTTATCACTTTTAACTTTAAACAAAGTTGAGCAAAAATTATAGGATTTGTAAAAGTTATAAGTGATTGAAAGCCGTACAAACTGAAAATACAAATTTTAATTTGTACGATTCTTATTTTTTGTATAAAACTTGTGTACAACATATATGATGAATAGACTTTACCCCTAATCTAACTGGTTTTCTGAACATATAAAATTAATGCTAGCAATTCCAGCTAAATGGATTTCTGTTCTAAAACAGGTAGAGTCAATAAAAACTGAAGTACAAACAAAATTCAATATGAAAAAAGCATGAAATAATTGAATCTTTCGTCAAAAAATAAATGTGTAAAATATCTAATGCAAAAACACTCGAAATCCCCAAAAGATTTGCTAAGTGGCAAACTCAAACAAAAAGATACGATTTGTCTTTAGATTAAAATGTAACCGTGACCTGTTATGGCTACTAAATGTGGGATGATTAACTAAAATATTCTGTTGGAAATTTTACAATGTAAACAAATGTTGTCAATATGGAAAATATTTGTCACTGATGAATGCAATATATATAATGTAAAAGAAGATCATTACTTTATTCAACATGGACGTCTGAGATCTAGGACTTATGACAAACGTGATGATTTTAACTTCCCAATAATGAACTTTCCCTTTCTTAGATAAAATATACCTACCTTCCCAGCGTATGGAGTGTATACGTCACAATTGATTCGTTGCTGTAGAGCTTGTAGTTCATACAGTGACTTTGTGAAAAGAGCAAAAGCACTACCACAGAAAATGCTGAGTCAGGAATATGTTCAGCCTTAGTTACTTTCATCCCTTCAGAAATTCTATGGCCGTCACCACGACCCTATGAAATGTCGATGTCACAAATGAGAACAGACGTTTTCAGCTAGTTTAATGTCTAACCGGATTAGGCATTACCGATATTGACGTTACCCTGGATTGACCCACTGACAGTTTGAATGGTGCTGTATAGCTTCTGGAGCACTTTTTCACTCTAGTTTAGAGTTAACACTGTTAGTGACTTTGTTTTGAGTGTTGTATTATTGGCGTTCATGTGCATTGTGAATTCTGGTGCTTTCGTTTTTGCCCTGTATGGCACAAAAGAGAAAATGAAAACAAAAACATATGCAAAGGTGAACAACACGGACCAAATAAAAAACCATGGGCGAGATAAGGTGCGTCGACAGAGTAAGCATCTTCTGCTTATTATAAGACATCCACCGTTTGTCAACTCCGGTAGTAAAGTCAAACCCAGTCGAGGAAAGACAAACTTTAGCTGTACAAGGAAAGCTATGTTGTTATCTGGGAAACAGATATCCCATAGCGGTTATCAAGATTGTGATGTCCACCGTAAAGCTTTCAAGTTACGGGTAACATACTTTTGCTTAAGTGGCCTATTTGGAAAGCAACAGGGCTTTATCAAGTTAGTCAATGTATCGACAACATGCCCTTGAGAAGCGAATGAGTTGGGAGATGTAAACTCCATATGCCGGTGCTTTTGGAATGTTGCTACAAAAAAGGAAAATTGACGATTGGATAATTAAAGTCATTGAATTTGTCATACAGTCTAGTTTATAATGTACCTCTACTGTCAATTTCAAGAAGAAGTTCGGTCAAGGAACAAGGTCGATGTGACAGTATCTGTAGTATATTTTATGTTTAAATAAAAGCATTTTGAAAGATTCTTTCATCAAGAAGGTAAGACAAATTATACTTTCCAAGGTCAAATAATTATTATACCTTAGTCCGCATTATTATGGTTTCATTTTCAATGATGCTGAAAATTGGTCAATGCCTCATTTTGACATTTACAACGCCCCTGGCATTTCAGTTTCAAAATTAATGAAAGTCTGTGAGTGTTATGTTAGAGGTTTTAGTAAATTACAACAAATATTTTGATGGCAGAAACAAATGCAACTGGATATTTCACTTTCAACATTTTCTTCTTAAAAGATGATCTGCTTCTTTCTTTAACATGCACCAAGGTTTCATAAGCTGGAGTAAGATAATGCTAGGACAGCATTATGTAATTGTTTTTATCAATTTAGGAATTAAATAACAAAATACCCAAGTTAAAATTTTTGTCTGCAGTATTTTCTTAAGTTAAAAACATATGTAAAATAAAGATAACCTAGAGAAATACCCAAATAATCACATGAAAGAAACAAGTCCTTCTAAATGAATAGTGTGTCCTCACTGTGTTGAAGACGGTACGGTGACCCCTAGATGCTTTGTTTTGGGTCGTTTTAACCTGGATATGGGATGTTGTCTCCTTGGCATTCACCCCATTTCCTTTCTTTTACATAATTCGCATCATTTTTTAAGAACTCAATATTGTTTTCCGAAACATGTCAAATATATGTAAAACGCTTCATAATTTAGAGATAATTTAGAGATAAACACTGACACAAAGAAAAATGATAATACTAGATTAATGAAGTAGGAAGTTTTAAAAATAATTTGTTTGATTCCATCAGTAAGGAACCATATGTGAAGTGAAGATAGCCCAAAGAAACACCACATTAACACCACATGAAAAATTCCTCAGACACTAAGTTATAAGTTGATTGCTTCATTTGCAGCCATCAAATTCTGTGCATCCGCTTTCGACTTTGATTGCCATTCGTGAAGCAATGTACATTTTCCATTGATTTGTTCCTTTTTTCACATTTTCGGGGCCATTTAGGGCTTGTTATATGGTGAAAGTTTCGTCACTGTGTGGAAGACCGTAGGGTGGCCCCTAGATTCTTTGTTTTGGGTCGTTTTAAGCTGGAGATTGCATGTTGTCTCCTTGACATTTACCCCATTCCCTTTCGTTTTCATATTTGTGTATTTACAACTGTGTAAATTATTCTAATATATATGTAATAGTGATATATTGATGCTACTCTCTTGGTACAAGGAAATCTTGACAACTTGAATCTAGTGCCAAACGTGCTGCTATCTAGGAGTCATTGCATGGCACAGAGCGGCGTACTGATTATTTTGATCTCAAATACTGTTTCAAGAATAGGAACATGTAATATTTCACGTCGGTACTGGTGAAAAATATCTGTTATAAATGGTGTGCTGTTTAAATTGTAACACTGAAATTTATAGATTTAAATTCAGTATGATTTACTAAACCCCCTGGGTTGGTTAGGGAAGAACCTTGGTGAGATCGTTGTACCACCAGAGGGATTTGTTAACAATATGATATTTATCAAAATATTCCAAAATGCTAAAAAAGTTTCTTTGAGCAAAAGTGGATTTAAGTAGCGATTGAATTTTCTTATAATACAAAACTGGCTTGGATTTTCTATGCAGTGACTATTGTTAAAGAAACTTACAGATCAGTCAAGGTTACAGTTGGGTGGGTGCAGACATAACCTCTCGTCCAAATTAACTCTAAATCATAGAACAAATTCTAGAAAGGGTCATAAATTATAAATGTTTGCTCTAAGTTAACTTAGAGGTGTTCTTAAAGCGATCATAATTGATTCTACGTGGAACTGTTCTAAAAGATGTCAAAGTTCTAAATATGGTCATAAAAATGGTCATAAATGTGGTTCTAAGTTGACTTAGAACAATTCTAAAAGTGGTCATATGTTCGTTAGAATATTTCCCAGTGGGTCATGATGAGGGCTATCTTTGTGAATTTTCATACTTGTTTACACAAATTTTCCTTTTCGTTATATGTTGGGCAGTTTTATTATTGCAGGCATCGAAAACATAGAAATTGTCCCTTTTGTAATTAATTTTCAGTTGTGGGGGTGATAGACCTTGGACATTTTCAGCTGGGCGTAAATGTTTTTGGTAAAATAAAACAGTTGTTAACCCTTTTTGACCATTTTGCGTTTTCTGTACCTTGTGTTAAGTGTTCAATGAAATAAAAAGAACTGTTTGCTGTAATAATCATAAAAATGTATTACTTGTTTTGTAGATTATTATCATATATTCAAAATTTACTGTTAACGGTTTTGGGGAAAATAAAAAAAAAATTGTTAGCATGTTAATAAAACTCCTCTTGTCTCCCACCCCTGTAATAAAATTACAACAGGGGGTTTCATGATTGCAGGCATCGATATTATATACGTGCAGGAATTGTCCCTTTTTGTCACATTTTTTCAGTAAACTTACAGGAAGTTCATGATTGCGCCGGGCCATCGATGTTATATCGAATGCTATTGGTCAATTTACAGGAAGTTTCATCAAAGTGTTGCGGGCATCCTTATTATATAGATTGCAAAAAATGTCCCTTCGCCATATGTTTAAGTCAAAATAGAGGAAGTTTCATAATTGCGGGCATCGATATTATATTTAATACAGATATTGTCCTTTTGCCATATATTTTTATTCAAATCACAGAAAGTTTTAGAATGCTGGTATAGATATTATATCGATCGCAGAAAATGTTGCTTTTACAGGAAGTTTCATCATTGCGGGCATCTTTATGATATCGAAGATAGTTATTGTCCCTTTTGCCAAATGTTTTATTCAAATTTCATGTAGTTCCATGATTGCGGGCATCAATATTATACGGATTGCCAAAATGTCCTTTTTGCTATTTGTTTTTATTTTCACATAACAGGAAGTTTCATGATTGCGAGCATTGATATTATATCAATTGCAGAAAATGCCCCTTTGCCATATGTTTATAGTCATTTTACAGAAAGTTACATGATTGTGGGCATCATTATTATATCAATTGCCGAAAAAGTCCATTTTGCCATGTATGTTTTAGTTCATCATTGCAGGCATTGATATAATATCAAATGCAGTTATTGTCTTTTTTGCCTTTTGGCAATCTGTTTTTAGTCAAATACAGGATGTTTTAGTCAATTTCCATACATTGATTCGATTATGGATGTTCCATTCAAATACAGAGATACCGGTAATAGCCACTGTGGCCACCTGCAGTTATAATTTCCTTATTTGTTCAATGAGTAATTTGAAAATGTCATTTGTACATGGACAGTATAAAGAGAAAAGGGCACATGAAGAGGTTTAATCCAATATTCACAATTATACGTGCAAATCACATATATTAAAGGTGAAAACATATCGCAGTGAAAATTGTCTTTAAGTTTGATCAGCATACTATATGTACATAGTATGCTGATCAAACTTATTTGTATCTCTTGTGAGGAAATAAATTCACCAGCTAACACCCCCCCCCCCTTTGAGGAAACAAAATCACCAGTTAAACCACTTTTTGCTGGAGGAAACTTGCTTTAGCTTCAGAAATTCATAGGATATTGGATAGTGAGCTTTGTATATAAGCCCACTAGAAAGCTATTACTTGCATTAAAGCTAGTTTACTTACAGAAAACCAGATATTGTACAGGAAAACCGGGTTTCTATGAGAAAACTCAAATCTTTGCAAGATAAAACTTGGTATAAGTTGCAGAAACTCGTTAGATGCTGAGCTTTGTATGTATTTCTATGTGGAAACTCATATTTGCTGAAGGAATTTAGAGTTTAGTCTAAGTTTGCAAAGGAAAACCGGGATTTCTGTCAGGAAAGACTCATCTTTGCGGGAAAAAACTTTGGTTAAGCTACACTAATTTCATTGGAGGCTGTGCTTTGTATGATTTTTCACGAGAAAACTCAAAGTTTCTGAAGGGATATCGATTCAATTCTGAAAAACCTGATAGGTTCATGAGAGCAAAACCATGTTTATTTTCGAAGGAAAATCACTTCAGAGGAGGACACTGAGGTTTAGCTACAAAAGCTCGTTGGATGCTGAGTGTTGTTTCTAACAATAACCCTCTCGATCCGTTTTTGGGAAAACAGCATCAACCTTCAAATAATACTTTCTATAAAAAAAAGTCATGTTCTATCATCCAGAAAGAATTTAGATTCACTGACCAACTAGTGCCTTTTTTTAAACCCATGTTTGGTAATTGGGTAAAAATTGACTTTTGTATGACAATAGTACGACATCACTTAGTGTGTAATTAGTCAATTTAAAATGATCGTCGTGAATGAAAATTTTAAATGTCACAGATAATCTTATAAATATTAAATGCCAGAGTATTTTAACAAAATCACGCGATATTTGATTGTAATGTATATTGCATGTATTGGATGTGTCGGAAACGACAAATTGTGTATTGAGACATCTGGTAGGATTTTATTTCTACATTCTCAGAGATAAAACATCAGCATTAATTTTTCATTGTTCCATTAGATTTTTCCTATCCACAACAACACTTATATCGATCAGAATTGATAAAATTCCTTTTACACGTATTCAATAATACTTTGGTCATTTAAACCAAATCGTTGACACGTAACGTCTCCTTTACTGGCCCCAACACTTTGATAATGATTGTACATACATGTATCCGGAGTAATTTTCCCGATGTTATTCTGTTTACATCATTCAAGGAAGAATTATATAGATAAAAGTAAGTATAATTTACATATTATTTTACAATGCCTGTGTCACATTTCACTGCTTAATGAAAAAAAAAACATCTCTTATCTACTTTTTATATACTTAAATTGTTTAAATAGTGACTGTGTACACAAAATTATCTGGTATATGTTAAAATGTCTACACGCAGTATTAAAGGGCATTTGAACGGGTAAAATATACTGCTTATTATTGGGTGTTTTACGGGGATGGATGTAGTTTTTTTTATTCTAAACTTACCCAAAAAACCCTTCATATTATATTGAGTGACATGGATACACCAAAGACCCTCAAATGCACCTTGGTCCTAGCTACAAAAACAGGAAAACAGCAAATACCTACAATGGCCAGGAACCACAATCCGACAAGCCACAATCTACAAGCTACACCAGAAAAACAATAATGGAAACAAGAGACAAACATAAATAACGATAGGAACTCGGGATAGCCGGACTGGGTACCGGCACTAGCAAAAGCCAGTGGTAGGGTTAAACCGGTTTATAGGTACCCAAACCTACCCTTTCTCTATCCCGTTTCCCTATAGTATCATAAACATGCGAATAATACCCAATACACGTAGACTACTAACTCAATGACCACTATCTTGGAACAGAAAAGCATAAGCTAGTTTGGAATTCTTTCAGTTCTCGGTATTATTGTGCAGATCGTTACATTATTTTCATTAGGTTAGGAATTTATACTCAGACTGGCAGACTGAACAGATGTTACCCGGCGCAGATCCAGGAACTGAGGTTCAAAAAGAACACCAATTAAAAAACACCAGTTAAAAAACCACCAAACGAACGCTGTGCGAAAATTTCAGGACAAATTATGACGATTTGACTCTACAAATTTATAATTTTCCGGTTTTAAGAGGCGCACGCTTCTCATTCGGCCCCCTTAATCCATGCCTGGTTTCAGATGAAGTTCTAATTTAACCACTATAAATATGAAAAAGAAAAGAAATGGGGTAAATGTCAAGGAGTTTACATGCCGACTCCCACCTGCCGTTGGGTGTGGGGTTTCCTCAACATTCATTAAAGACCTTATGGTGGCTTTGATTTGTTATTATTCCCCTTTGGTCGTTGTCTCTGACACATTCCCCGTTTCCATTCTTTTTTCTATTTCCTTCATATGAAAAAGAAAGGAAATGGGGTAAATGTCAAGGAGCTAACATCCCATATCCAGGTTAAACCGACCCAAAACAAAGCATCTAGGGATCACCGTATGTTTAAGTTGATATCTTGAGAACCTGTAACTACTGGTTTTAACTAGTCTTTTAGAGCTGAAAAATATGCTCTGGGCCTCTGTTGTGGTATTAATGCAAAGCTATCAATCGGAAAGACAAACCAACATTCTCTAGAGGTTCCACTGGTATCAACTTATGTTCATTGAAACATTGGAAACGTATATATTGTCTTATACTACTCTGTATTTTGTATTTTGCATATGCCAGTTACTATAAATGTAAAATATCTTCTCTGAAACATTGTTTCTTTGGCTGTATTGTATGTGTATGTTGTATGAATATAAATCGTTGCCACTTAATTCGAAATACATGCAAATAACGAATACCGATGCAAAGGAGTCTGAAAATGGAAAAGCAATACAGAGCCAACAGAAATGGAGATAGCGTTATAATTATAACCGTGGGAATATGGCGTTCCGGTCATAAAACCAAGAAGGAATACATATTTTCGTTATATAACTTTTATTTGGCAGTCCTTGCGTAACCGAACTATAAGCCTAAACTGAAATATCAGATAAAATAACGACAATATATATATATAAAAACGTCCATAGAAATGTCACTATAAACATGATAAAGAACTAAATAAACACACATATGGATTAAGATTATGTCACTTATGTAGAAACATATATATTTGTAGACTGTATTCTGAATAGACTGATCCATTTACGGATTATGGATGATTAAAATCCATGTCAAGAATATTTGATGAATGACATTTAATTAGAATCAAAATATCAAATAAACAATTTGGATTTTTAAGAAAAAATGAAAATCAACTATTGTTCAAAATATCTATTGAAGACGAATTCCATTTGATTTATACTTCTCCGGTGATACAATGATAAAGTTAAACCAAACGCCAAAAAATTGAAACATCGTCGTCTGAACCTTAAGAAAATACTGAAAGTATCATTTGGTTCTTCGAAAGGATAAGCGCCGCCGTGCGCGGTCCCGGCTTATGAATAGGCCCGCAGCATCCTCAGCTTGGAGTATGAGTCTTCCTAACAGAGGACCCCGAGGGAACCCCGGGATATAGAAATAGGACCTAGTATCTCCGGCTTGCGGGGTGTGACCTCCTAAACGGGGGCTGACCCCGAGGGTCCCGGGATATAGAAATAGGACCCATTCCGTGGTTGTGCGGGATTAATAAATACACAACCCATCTTTCGGATGGGATGTAAACTCAGGTCCACGTGTTGGAAGAAATGCCACGCTTCCTGCACGTTAAAGAACCCTTGTAGCAAGCTTTTTTTGAGTGGTCCGTAGGTGATCGGCTACAAGTCTAAATTCTCCGCCCTTTTCGATTTCACCCTACTTTTCCAGTGGCAGTCAGAATTTCCCGTCCCATGACCCTTTCCATACCCCAAAGTGATTATTTATTTACAAACTTGTTCTCGTCTTGATATAGCTGAAATATTGCTGAGTAGACGTTAAACAATATTCAATCAATCAATCAATCGAAAGGATAAGCTTGATCTTCTTGACGCGTCACACTGCAAATCATGCAAATGAAAAATTTGATGTTAAGACGTATTTGGTGTTTGAAATGCAGGACTTTCGAGTTTATATCGTTTCTTACCTTGAAAGTTCTCTTTCGACGATGGGAACACAATCATCAGATCTGGCGAACAATTGGTATAAAACATTTTTTCATCAATTATACAGCTGGCTAACAGTTGTTGCATGGCGCATTGAACAGACATAGTCATGATAAGGAGGCATTTGCCAAAAATATAATTCATTCATGTCTTTATTTCCTCTTTGCATTAGAGATTACATGTAATTGAATAAAGAAAATGCAATTAAATACAAAATGTTACATAATGTAAAGCATAGCAAGTATATATATATATTATATATATATAGATTCGTGCAAAAAAAAATATTTACATAAAGTGTTTTGGTAAATATATGAAAAATAATATAAGTTCACATAATTAAGGGGTCAGATGACAATTCATGTATCAGTACAAAAACGTTTTAGAGACCGGTTGTAATGAGCCATACACTGAATGATATGTTGATGACATAAGCCTTGAAACTTTTCATAGTCAATGTTTCAAGTAAGTATAGGTCCACCTAATAGCACTTGATACAGCTGATCTTCGTCAAGAGAAAATAGTTCCTCGAAGAGTTGCAACGGGAAATGCTCTATTATCATGTCCCACCACACATCCTGCACTTGAAAAGTTCCAAAACAATTGCAAAAAGCATGAACGTAAATGTCTGAGTAAAATCGGTAACAAAGTGGACACGCTCCTTGTGAGCTGTTTGGTATGTCGGTTAATAACTTTGTTATAAGGTAAGAGTTCCTGATTGACCAATTAAAATTAGACGATTTCCAGAAATTAGCGACACTGACGACTTTATGAATGTTTTTAAATCTGCTTAAGTCAGTTTCAGTCGACATTCGTTTTTGCCATTCAACAGTTTGTAAATAATTGACAGAGGTATGGACTATAGTTTTCCATTGTGTTTTTGACGGGAAAACACCATCTAACATGAAATCTTCTTTCAAAAAAGTTTAAATAAAATATTTATCAAATCTGGTATGAAGCCGTACTGTTTACGGCTGTCGTCGATAAAGAATGAAAACAGTCTAATCATGAAAATTTTCTTTGTAAGGAAACTGTCATTTAAGTGGCAGAGTTTTTCGAAAAAGAACAGTTATCGTTTATCTACAAATGACACAATAGGATGCAATCCTAGGATGCTCTCGCACATATTTGATCTTGTTGACGTCTTGAGGTCCAAAATGTGTTTGACCACAAAATGTTGAAATCTATTCAATACCTGTATATCCATTGATTTTAAATCATACCATAACTCGCAACCATTAACACAACTGATTTGTACAATGTATATTTCACCGAAAGGGACAAATACCATGGTGTAGGCATTGCCAAAAATTACAATGGCTATTAACCAATCAGAATGCAGCTTACTTACATAAGGACGTGTAATTATGCTTAAAATAGAACAATCTTATTCAGCTAGACAGCTCAATGATATGAATATAGAAAATTACCGGGATATCGAGACATTACTCTTTGCCAGGGATAATTTAACATTGCAAACAAATTTGAGTATATTTGATAAAGTCTTTCAATATATAAAAATACTAAAAGATTCCTATGAGTTATGTGAGGTATAGTTCGTTTCATTTTTTCATATATCATATTGTTCAACTTAAATATGATTTAAATTGTTGTTTTTTTTTTTTACTTCTACATAAATATATGTATGATGTTTGCTTTTTGTCATGCCATTTGTAATTGTAGGGAGAGGGTGTACATTAAGTTGTAATAACTTGTGCCCAATCCCATTGCTTTGACTTAACCCAATATAATATTATTAAATTAAATTAACAAAAATGTTGGACATGATTAAGGGAGTATGAGCGTCAGATTTCAGAAGCATTCGATATCCTCTTGTTTTATTCACTCAAATAGGGTTAAAAAATTTTGCTCATGGATAATATTTTCTTGGTCATAGGTCACTTTAACATGCGTAAAATAGACAATATGCAAAATTTTATCATCTTCTAATTATATTTTCATATATTTGAAGGTGTATAAACAGCTAATGGAATATGAAGGAAAACTCTAGGAGAACCGTTTCCCGCCAAAATTTTGACGTCATATATCTAAAATATTCTTACATGGATTTTTAAAATTTTTGCTCACGTTGTTCTTTTAGCTAAGGTCTTCAAAACAAAATGTCAGAATTTTAATTCTTATTACAAAATTTCTGAAACTCGTACTCCCTTAATACATGTAGTTTTTTTTCATTTTTTAGTATAGGTCGATAACAACAAACAAACATTTTTAAAGGCTCGCCAGAACTGAATAACTTTTAATGAAACTGTTGTGTATAATCGATATTTTCAATTATGATGATTTGTTTAAACATTTAAAGTACTATATGTTTCAATGATTTGGTATGTTTGACTTTTGAGAAATAATTTAAATCCTTTTTGCCTGCAGACTTTGCCTTTGAAAGTCAAGTTTTTAAATGTGACGGATGTAACCAAGCAAACATCATTTATTTCACTACATCTCTCGGGATTATGTTATTTGTAGATCAGTTATTTTCGCATTCCTAACGTAGTAAGTCCGATCATGGAAGTATTATATTGACAATATATACTACTTCCATGGTCCGATAATAAAAAACAAACAAACAAACAAACAAACAAACAAAACAAAACAAATAAAAAAAGCAAACAAACAAAAAAAAAAAAAAAAAAAAAAAAAAAAAAAACAGTCTGATCGTAGGGACCGCTGCATAAAGCAACGGTTATGAGTAAATGAGTACAGTTGTAGGTGGTATTTGCTCAGTTCGTCTAATATTCTGGATATCTTAAACTAAATGATTATAATGTACTGTTTAAGGAAATATGCGTTTTCAACGGGGGGTCATGTTGCTCGTTTTCTGCGTACCTTTAGTACTGTTATTTTTATACGACCGCAAAAATTTTGCGGTCGTATTATGTTATGGCGCAGTCGTCGGCGTCGGCGTCGGCGTCGGCGTCGGCGTCTGTGGCCAGCATAACTTTGTTTCTAGTGGACGGATCATCTTCAAATTTCAGTATGTGGTGTCTTGGCATAATGGCTATCCCGGGTTTTAATTTCGGGTTTATGGCCCCACCCGTTTCAGAAAAAGGGGCCAAAAAGGGGTAAAATTGGGTATTTTTGTGTCTGTGGACAGCATAACTTTGGTTCCAGTGAACAGATCATTTTCAAATTTTAGTATGATGTTTTTTGGCACATGCTTTAGCCTGGGCTATAATTTTATGTTCCTGGCCCCGCCCGTTTTAGAATAAGGGGCCAAAAGGGGTTAAATTAGTTGTTTTCACATATTTGACTGTAGAATCTTTATTATTTATCGGATTTTGATGGGGTTTCTTTCAGTAAACTCCTTAGAAAATTTCCAATCTGGAGTATGCCAACGGATTTCACGTGGCATGTACCGTTCACGAGATAAATGGGGCCCAAAAGGGGCAAATTTCAAAAATTTCATTTTTTTATTTTTAGTCCGATTTTGATGCAATTTTTTCCAAAGGATTCCTAATGAAAAATTATCTAAGCGCTCTACTATTAGATTTTTGGTAACTTGTTTCCTTACCCAGCTATGAGGGGCCGAAGGGGGCCAAAATCGTAAATTTACAGTTTACCTTAAATTTTTATTTTTCATCGCATTTCGATGGGATTTTTTTCTTTTGATTTCTCTTGATATAAGCTTTCAGCATCATGTCAATGGATTGGGCGTAGCTCTTACTGTTTCTGAGCTATAGAGGGTCAAAGAGGAATCATAAGGGGTCATAAGGGCTAATTTTTATTTTCCCTAGTTTGTGTCCAGCTAATTACTTGGTCAATCTCCTTATTGCGTCCATCTAATTATTGTGTCAAGCTCTTTCCTATGTCCATACTCACTTTAAATTACACTTATTCAAATTTCAGTGGACGACATGCTGCGGTCGTATCATGCTGCGCTCGGCGTAGCCCTTTATTGTCTTTTTGCTTAAAAAGTTGTCTGTTAGTCAGCCAATATCGGCAGAGATGTGCAAGTGAAACAATAAAATAAGCCCTGCTGTAATATTGGTCCGGACAAAATAAATCTTCTATGAAGATGAGGCCCGTCATGGGTTTCTTGATTACCTGATTATCAGGGCATTTTTTTTAATGATTATTTGATTACGAGGGCATTTATTGAATGATTATTTGATTATTACCTTGCATTTTATATACTTTTTGATTACTAAGCCAAAAATTTATTGATAACAAAGGTAAAAATTTAATGATTATTTGATTACCAAGACAAAATTTAATGATTATTTGATTCCTAGGACCCCCCCCCCATGCGGACCCCCGAAGATGCTCAAAGTATGCCCAACGAAATTTGCCGCAGCTTAAATCGTTGTAGCTATTTTGTTTTAAATAAGACCCTAATAAAACATATATGTATCATTTTCTAATTTTTTGCCGCTACTTCTGATATAGTTACCGAAATAATCAAAGTTCAAATAAAAATATTTTCCATAGACCTTCATGTTATTTCACTCAAATTTATAAGAAATTCGATGTGGGAGTGATTGATGAATGATTTACGCAAAACCAACAAACCAACTGAAAAGACACCAAATGGATTGCCGATGGATTACTTATTTGCATACAGTGTGTTTGTTTGTTGTTGAATAGGATGGCCAATGAACCAACAGAATTTTGATTTGTTTACTAATTTACATAAAAATGTTTATTAAATCCGAGATTAAAATTTGACACTTTGTCAAGTAATTACATAATTAATTTTTTGCTTCGCAAACGAGATTAACTCCCGACCCACGTGTTTTGGTTAATCGATAGGCTCCAGGGAATTACAACAATAAATACAGGTGTTCAGTTAACCAGGTATACTCACTCTGTTTTCGACTCAAATTTTCTGTTAAAAACATAGAAGGGTAATGGACCCTTTGTTGTAAAATTATGGTAATGCATGGCATCAAGCGGCAAAAAATTAACTTTCCATTGGTGTATGCCATGTCATCCTTTAACATTTACCTAAAGAGATATTTGGAGAAAAGTCGGGGCAAATTTCGTTGTGGCTACTTTAGTATGTCCGAACATCAATATAACTAGGAATATTGTCCAAGTCAAACACATTTGCTAGGAATATCTTCCCACCTGGATCAATTTCCTAGTATAATATCTGTCCCCGGGAACATTTCTACCAAGACATATTAATCACTTACACACGACTGCATTCCTGACCCTTTGAAATAAACCATGCCTTTAGTATTTCACAACTAGGTAGAACTTACGGTAGGAACATGTGTTGCATTTTAAGAGGAAATGTTATAGATATCTAAAGCTTACAAAGTTGAAAAATAATTGACACTAACCTTACCTAATACTAGCGGATAAATGTGGTATTAGGGAGCCCCATCACATTGTCAAAATTCTGCAGGAAATAGGGAAACAAACTACATTGTATTGTGCGAAGAACAAATGAAAAGCCTGTCCACTCTCAAGTTGGAACTTTTTGATTTTATTAATTCATCATATAACAAAATATGATTGAAAACAAAACCCGTGACCTCAAAAGATGTGACCCTTTCATAAATGTCAAATAAATATGTTAAGGCTTTACTAGAGTAAAGATAACTAGCATGCATTTTGTATTTGGAAAACAGTACCAAGTCTAAGGGTCATAACTGCAAAATATCATTTGAATGAGAATTATACGTCGCTCACCCCCTGTACCAAGTTAGTTATATAATACATGGTCAAAGTGAAGATCATTGTCAATTTCAGTATCAAAAGAGGCTAATTAAAATTTAGTAGTAAGTCTTCCAGGGAAAACATGTGTCGCCTGCATAATAACAAAAATATTCTAAGTTCCATCAAAGGGGAAGTGGGCATACGTAAGACCCAAAACTTTATCACACCGTATAGATCCCTCTACTGATACTCTATGCCAAATTGCAGAAGGCTTCGATACTTAGTTCCTGAGAAAAATGTGACAAATTTTTTGTGACTCCGATTGGAAAAAATAATCTACGTTCCGCCAAACAGGAAGTCGGCATATGAAAGATCCAAAACTCGATTACTATACTGATACTCCATGCCAGATTGAAGAAGGCTTGGATACATAGTTCATGAGAAAAATATGACAGAAATTTTTATGACTCCGATCGGCAAAAATATTCTTTGTTCCGTCAAACAGTAAGTGGGCATGCAAGAGATCCGAAACTCTATTACACGGTAATACTAATACTCCATGCCAAATTGCAGGAGGCTTTGATACACAGTTCCTTAGAAAAATGTGACAGAATTTTTTTATGACTTCGATCTGCAAAAAAATATTCTTTCTTCCATCAAACAGAATGTTGGCATGCGAGAGACCTCAAACTATGTTACACTGTATAAGGCCCAAACTGATACTCCATGCCAAATTGCGGAAGGCTCGGGATAGTTTTTACGTGGTTCCTGAGAAAAATGTGACAGATATTCTCAAGACGCAAAATATTCTAAGTACCGTCAAACGGGAAGTGGGCAAGCGAGAGATCCGAAACTCTGTTACACGGTATAGGTCCCATACTGACACTCCATACCAAATTGCGAAAGGCTCCGATAACTCCTGAGAAAAATGTGACACTATTTTTGTGACGCCTACGACGACACCGACGCAAAACGACGGATAGTAATCCCTATATGTCGCCACTGCGTGAACACAGGCAACACAATGATCTCCACTTGACTAACTTGGTACAGGGAGATAATAGATAGAATAGACACAATCATATTCCAAATATCAAGTCAGTTTTCCCGACAGCTGAATCGGCTGTTGGGGCTTCGGCTAAAGAGCTGTCGCGGGCTCTTCCCAAGGTGGTGGATACGGGAGTGCCCTGTCTATGTGAGGGCAATCAGGCCATTCTACGGAAAGTCTGATCGTGAACCATTGTAGCCAAAATCCGTGGAGAAACGTCACGCTCCATTTAGCATAAAGACCCCTTCAATATTTTACTAAGGAGAGAGGACTCACTGGGATCCGTATAGAAGGCTAAATTTCCCGCCCCTACCTATTTCTCCCAATTTCCAGTGGCGATCAAAACTCGTTGCCCGGTTGCCCCTTCCATCCTTGTTTCATTCTTCTTTTACTTATATTTTTTAATTGATTAACTTGTTTTCGTCCTGATATAGCTGAAATTTTGCTTTCTGGATGTTTATTATATAAACTCTAACTTATCAATCACTCAATCAAGTCAACTGTTGGGTCATTGCAAAGTAATCCATCAAGTCCAATTAAGGGCCTTAACTCTGCACAAAGTAATTCAGTCGGAACAAACTTTTGACTTTAGCTGTAAATTATAAAAAGATACTCCTATAACAAATACCAAACTATATAATGAGAGAAAACATCTAACAATCTAAAAGAAACGGTCGCGATACCGCGATAAAACGTCAGTATTACGACATGTGTATTATGTGTCCAAAACAAAAAACAAAAACAAAAACAAAAAAACAAAAAAAAAACGAAAAAAAAAAAAAAAAAACGACACCCTTTTCCCGGATCTACAAAAAGTGTTATTTAGGTCTTTGGTACGCCTACATATTCTTTGGTACGCCTACATCTTTTATTTTTCACACTTTTTGCATCACTAATGTGAGATAAACAAGTTTATATAACTTTGTTCGTACAAATGTAGTTTGTTTTAAAACCAAAGGAATGCTACATCTAGTTCTTGAATCCAGTTGAGGTAGGTTTATAATATATATCTTTGTAGTCCTTTAAAACGGTATAGCAGGGACTATATATAGTCCCTGGGTATAGTTATTTATTATTTTTGCCTTTTTAATTTGAATTAAGAAAAAAATCCATAAACATTGACGCCATGAGTAAAATGGATTTATGTTGCATCATACATGTACGTTTTTAGGAGTATCATCAAAAGTTGATGAAAACTATTAGTACAAATACCTACTCCGGGCCTCAACTTGGCTCAAACTATTGCCATACCTATCCACTACAGATTTTGTTTGTGAATGAATTTGAATATTTATATTTTTTTTACATATTTTGTATATTTTACTATTGTTACTTATAAGTATTTGATTTTTTTCTCTTTTTTTTTAGCAAATTAGATGATTATATATTGGCAATAAGTTCAGGAATTTTCGACATTCTGCATGTCTGTGTGAGTATATTGAGCTTGAGCAACATACGATCTTCCCGAAGATTGCTATTATGCTGGTCTTAGAATTTTCTATTAGTATTAATGAACAGATAAAAGGATATGAAGTAAATGTGCATGGGCGAAAATCCTATAAATACATAGTAAGAAAAAGCCAATGGAACAACACTATCGTTGTTGTTCTTCATCTTGAAGTAACCATGATGCCTTCAACAAAGAGCAAACACTTCTACCTCATAGGAATTCAAAGACATTTCTTTCTTTGACAATGATAAAGTTTTAATTAATAGACCATATCCGAGTTCTGGTATTCAGATTCACCAGTTGTTGTTTGTCCGCCCTGCGTCACAAACGTGTCCGTACCATGTGACCAACTTCATGACGTTTTGGACTCTATGACGTATTGAAAAGCTAATACCATAGGTCGGATATAGTCTATTCAGAGGGTTTGTACAATATAAACGAATATTTATATCCACCCCTATAAGTAAGCTGAGTCCTCGGCAAACAGTTAAGAATAGTTCGCGTATAATTACTTTAGCCCGGTTGAGAAAAATGTAAACAAATTTCCTATTTTAAGCAACATTGGATAGCGTTTTGTCCCGGTTCAGGATAACGTTTATTGATTGATTGATTGATATGAAGGACAACAACGATAGTGTTGTTCCATTGGCTTATTCTTATTATGTATTTATAGGGATTTTCGCCAATGCCCATTTACTCCATATCCCTTTATCAGTTCATTAATACTAAAAGAAACTTCTAAGACCAGCATAACAATAATCTTATGGAAGATCATATGTTGCTCAAGCTCAGTATACTCGCACAGACATGAAGAATATCGAAAATTCCTCAACTTAACTTTCAGCAGTATTCCAGCTATCTCATGACGGTGAGTTTTAGTGGTCGAGGAAGCCGGAGTGCCCGGAGAGAACCACCGACCTTGGGCAGGTAATTGACATACCTTATCACTTACGATTGTAAGTCAAGTCAGGATAGGTACAGTTTCTGATATTTAAACATTTACCTTTACCTAAACTTTACCCAGCTGAATAAGGGCGATATTGTCCAAGCTCGATTCATGAGCGCTGAGACAACCCACCAGAGTGTTTGGTAGTTCTATCTGGGTTTCGTCATAATGACGTCTTTCGATATTTTGTACATCGCTACACAATTTTACAATGATTACCTTTGTCAAGAATTGTTGTTTCTTATGAACTTGTGTATGGAAACATTGTATCTCAGGGGTAAGTATCCAGTGCTTTTCATCACGAATATGTCCCCTCTTCGTTTATAATTGTATGCAGATTTGAATCATCGTCTGGACACATTTAGTGGTGCGATGTCAGTCTGTGGCCAACAACAGGCCAGACCCTAAGCAGAGGTTAAATGTTTATCAGTTGCTATATTAACCTTGCTGTACTCTTAAATAAAATGAATGTTATTTTTCAGAGTGACGTCATGAGACGGGTGGAATGTTTTGGTGTATTCTGTCTTCTAATATTTGCATTAATGGTTGGATGGCATGCTGGGAAATACTTTGATCACTCGCCAGTAAACGTTATCAATTCAAGCCAGATTCTGTCCAGGAATGTGATAGCTCCTATTGTAGAACAACTAGTTAAGTCAAAGCAGTTAACTCTTTCCCAAACTGCACATTCAAAGTTTCGTTTTAAAACTGGTGTTCACGTGTTCCGGCATGATATGACAAAGTGGAACGCAGATGACAGTATTTGTGACAATCTACCTCCAAGTTTACGAAAAGCAAATTTGCATACGACTTTTGGTGACACGCCAATTTATGTGCACAATCCGAGTGACGATGTTCATGTAAGCGGAAGCTTAGTTCGTTCAAGCACCTGGGAACCACATTTGTTAAAATTAATGGCGAGCCACTTAAGCAAAGATAAAGAATTACAATTTATAGATCTAGGGGCTAATATAGGGGTATTTTCACTTGCCATGGCCAAATATGGCAGACAGGTCATTTCGGTAGAACCCTTATCAATAAATTTGCATAGATTTTGTTCGTCAATAAAAGCTGGTAAATTTATGGAAAATATAACCGTTATTTACAATGCGTTATCCGACAAAAGGGAAAATGTGTCCCTTGGAATTGATAGTAGAAATATTGGTGGAACCTATGTTGTCAATAACAAAAACATGAATAAAGTTAGAGGTTCATCAGTGGGCGGCAAGTATAAAGATATCGTAATGACAGCAAAACTAGATGATTTGTTGAATTTACCTGGATTTAATTTTAAAAAGGTTATCATGAAAATGGACGTTGAGGGATACGAACACTTCGTATTAAACGGTGGAGTGGAATTTTTTAATCAAGTGGATGTACGTGCAGTGCTAATGGAATGGATGTGGCAACGAAGTGGTTCTTCAGCCCAACAAATAATATCATTTTACACTCAACGTGGCTATAAACCTTACAGTCCACCATCTACACCCCTGAAAACATCATTGTCACACGCATGGCCAGTGGATGTTATTTGGTTGAAGTAATTCTTCTTGTAAGTTTTTAATTTAATTGTTGTCAGCAAACTGTATATAGTTCTTCTCTAGTAATTCATCGCCGAGTCATTTCTTTGTATGAATAATTTACGCATATTCAAACTGCATAAGATCTTCGGATAGTTAACATTAAATATATTTAATGTAAGTGTTGTCATCATTTCGCTGATTTTAAATACCTATACATGCAATACGACTAGTGATAGTTTTCTAAAACAAGTTGTAGTATCTTTTTAGCTTCCTAATAACCGAATGTTTTGCTCTCTTGCAATAGCCATTTCAAAATATATTTGTTTTAAGTATTCGTTTCATGATTTGATTTTATTCATTATATACTTGTTACTAATTTGTTCAATTTTGCGTTTTGTAACATGCTTATACATATATGCGTTCAATCCTTGCTGGTAAAATGAAATGGAAAACATCCATAAAGCCGAGAAACACAGTCAAATGCCACAATGTAACAAGGAATTGTACCCCCAAAAAATGAAAAAAAATAAAATAGAATAAAATAAAAGACAAAAGATAAACGTAAACAACGATAGGAACTCGGGACAGCCGGACTTGGTACCGACACTAGCAAAAGCCAGCGGTAGAGTGAAACCGGTTTATGGGTACCAAAACCTCCCCTTTCTCTGTCCCGTTTCCCTAGAGGAAACTAAATATACGAATAAACCCAGTATAGATAGACAACTAACACCATGACAACAATCTTGAAAAGGAAAAGGGACAAAACATTATTTTGAAAGATAGGTCAAGGAGTGCTCGCCGCTTTAAACTGTCAGCTCGTTCAAGGAACCTACTGTGCTGGTACAACACTGCCGCACTGCAGAGGAAACGTCTAACTCGAAACTTACAGAGGGGTATGATAGAGAATCGTCAACTACGCATTTCTGAATAACTAATTACTGACATAAAAAAATAGTTTCTTGGTTTATAATACTTTATCAACCATGCAATACGGGCTGATAACCCCTTATATACTGTCTTTGACCACCAAGACTGATAGCTCTTTATTAGCCAGGAGAGGTTGGCTGATAAATATTCGCATTTTATTGGATAATAAAATACCGAAATAAGGCTATTTCAGCCACTTACGTCTTTTCAGTGCAGATCAAATACATTTATAAGTATTATAGCTTACAGAAACCAATATAGATAATAGGGTCTAAATCGAAACCCAAAATAATAAAGACAGAGCTTTAGAAGCATGTTATAAACATCACAATACATACCTTTTTCAATATCGGTCCAGGTAATAGACGTTGGCCTAGTTTTGGGTTTAATGGGTATGGCCCGTTATTCACTGGGCAGATATGGAAAACATGCATAAATCTCATAATCACATATAATACATATTTTTTCTTCAACTATGTGAACTGCGTGAATTATAAATAAATAACTCAAAGACAAATTGTTTTTCCTCTTAAATTTCAGATTCCTTTTGAAACAGCTTGGAATTCTTGCCATTGGCTGAAAGAGACGAGTAAAGAAATGCAGAAACGTCAGCCATTCTGGTGCGTCTGTTGACAAATCGGGCACTTATCCACGTTTCAAGGAAGTAAGAGGCAGAGGTTTAACATAGGCAGTAAAACTTGCCCCAGCTAAAAACTAAGAAAGTCGAGCACATTATAAAAAGAACGTTCGAAAGGCCATGTATCAATATCCTGACAGGATTAAAATAATGACATCAGTATGAAAAAGCGCCACAGTATGTGATGACATTTGATACTAATCAGTATGAAATGGCGGCACAGTATGTGATGACATGTGATACTGGAGTAACAGNAACTCTTTCCCAAACTGCACATTCAAAGTTTCGTTTTAAAACTGGTGTTCACGTGTTCCGGCATGATATGACAAAGTGGAACGCAGATGACAGTATTTGTGACAATCTACCTCCAAGTTTACGAAAAGCAAATTTGCATACGACTTTTGGTGACACGCCAATTTATGTGCACAATCCGAGTGACGATGTTCATGTAAGCGGTAGCTTAGTTCGTTCAAGCACCTGGGAACCACATTTGTTAAAATTAATGGCGAGCCACCTAAGCAAAGATAAAGAATTACAATTTATAGATCTAGGGGCTAATATAGGGGTATTTTCCCTTGCAATGGCCAAATATGGCAGACAGGTCATTTCGGTAGAACCCTTATCAATAAATTTGCATAGATTTTGTTCATCGATAAAAGCTGGTAAATTTACGGAAAATATAACCGTTATTTACAATGCGTTATCCGACAAAAGGGAAAATGTGTCCCTTGGAATTGATAGTAGAAATATTGGTGGAACCTATGTTGTCAATAACAAAAACATGAATAAAGTTAGAGGTTCATCAGTGGGCGGCAAGTATAAAGATATCGTCATGACAGCAAAACTTGATGATTTGTTGAATTTACCTGGATTTAATTTTAAAAAGGTTATCATGAAAATGGACGTTGAGGGATACGAACACTTCGTATTAAACGGTGGAGTGGAATTTTTTAATCAAGTGGATGTACGTGCAGTGCTAATGGAATGGATGTGGCAACGAAGTGGTTCTTCAGCCCAACAAATAATATCATTTTACACTCAACGTGGCTATAAACCTTACAGTCCACCATCTACACCCCTGAAAACATCATTGTCACACGCATGGCCAGTGGATGTTATTTGGTTGAAGTAATTCTTCTGTAAGTTTTTTAATTTAATTGTTGTCGGCAAACTATATATAGTTCTTTTCTAGTAATTCATCGCCGAGTCATTTCTTTGTATGACTAATTTACGCATATTCAAACTGCATAAGATCTTCGGATAGTTATACATTAACATTAAATATATTTATGAAAGTGTTGGCATCATTTCGCTGATTTTAAATACCTATACATGCAATACGACTAGTGATAGTTTTCTTAAACAAGTTGTAGTAACTTTTTAGAATAGCTTCCTAATTACCGAATGTTTTCCTCTCTTGTAATAGCCATTTCAAAATATATATATTTTTTTAGTATTCGTTTCACGATTTGATTTTATTCATTTAACTTGCTACTAATTTGTTGAATTTTTCGTTTTGTAACATGCTTATATATATATATGGGTTCAATCCTTACTGGTAAAATGACATAAAGAAGATAACATAGACAAGATAAGATATGAGTAAACCCATATCCAAGGATACTCGATTCTTCACATACCTGTAATACCTGTACAATTTTGAAAAGAATCATTTTCAAACAAACAAAGACAAAACAAAACAAAAAGATGCGTTCATGTTTATGAATTTTTTTTATTTCATTTTTATAGGGTTCGTTTCTTTGGATTCTTCTTGTCGTAAGCTCTCAGGACCACCATTAGCCCTTTCTGTTTCTTAGCAATATGGAAAATTGGGGGGTCAAAACTGCACATGTACTAGATAATACACACTTAGGTTTTTATTTGATTTTAATTAAATTGAATGCCTGTCAATATCTAGAGACATACAGAGATTAGCAACTACTCGAAATCGTTAACATTCGCTCTAGAATCCGTTCGGAACTCCTCATAATTTTAGTCATATTTTGCCTGTTGGCACAATGTTCCGATGGTAAAGTTATTGTTTTTACTGATGCATCGTCATTTAATAATTGTGCTAACCTGATATTACAATTAATGTCCATGAAAATTTATCAATATTCAATAAAAAACGTTTTGTTGACATTTCTCCCGCGAAGTCTCGCACACGCGTGTTGATTTTTACAATGGTTCTAATCTTTGTCTCTGCAACATGTAATACAATCACAAATTTGACAGATATTTGCGAGCATAGGGGTCTTTTCTATTTCAGTTTTGTTTGCTGTTTGTTTGTTTGTTTTTTCACAATTCTAATTATTATTTTAGATAATAATAATATGACTTTTTAAAAAATATTTCACAGTTTTATTCAGATCAAAATAAACTAATACTATACGGAACGATTAAGGATTTTAAAAGAAAAGACATGGCCATATCTTTTATTTCTAAAATTAATTGATATACGATGTATATCCATTATGAAATATTTCCGCTTAAGCTATGTTGGTATAAGTTAACTAACATCAATAAAAGCCCCTTCCTTGATAAACTGGAGTTTTCTTTGTGCATCGTGCTTCAAATAAATAGATTAGTGAGGTACTACAAAGTGTACTTTTATTAAGGGACCAACCATTTAACCTGAAAGGGG
>MJUU01050622.1:13243-32804 GCA_002080025.1 Modiolus philippinarum | reverse complement strand
AGTTTGGTTAAAATTTGTCCGGCAGTTTCAGAGGAGATGGTCAAAATGTGAAAAGTTAACGGACGACAGATGCCGAGTTATGGCAAAAGCTCACATGGCTTTTGGCCAGGTGAGCTGAAAATGTGTCTATGGGACACGGATGCCCCCTCCAAATGTTTAGTAATGATACATGTGTTCAAAATTTTTATCATAGTATTGGCAAACAGAAAAGTTAATCTGTGACGAATCTGAAAGGGGAGACACAGTACAAGTCACCATACTAAAGCTTCAGACCAAATATCAAATCAATTGTAGGTATAGAAGCTGAAAAATCCGGCTTTGACGAAAATTTTGTCTTGTTACATGTGTTCAAAATTTCAATCATATTATCGGCAAACTGGTAGTAAATGTGGAAGTAGACGTGGAAAGGGGAGACAGTGTACAAGGCACCATACTTATAAGCTTCAAGCCAAATATCATATTAATTGTACATATAGAAATCTTTAACAAAAATGGATGGACAATAAGAAAACTAACGACAGGGACGAAATAGTGATTTATTAATCTTATACATGAAAGATCAGTAACAGAATGTCGGTTTGTAATTGCCGACATCTGTAGATTTAGATCTCAGGGAGTCTGGTGTTAGCATTTTACAATTATTTTAGATAATTGACTTTATTATTATATTTTGATGTTGTTTGTATTGTATTTTATTCGTTTTGATCACTTATTTATTAAAATCAGTAAAAAAAAAGTTAGTTTACAATAGGGATCTTCATATGATTAAAAGTCCGTCATCAGTACGTATCCGAAAAAGACTCAAAAGTTTTATGATTATTAGTTTGGGTACTCTATATCCACCCTTATAAGTTTGGTCATTGACTCGACAGCGTTTTGTTTTCTCGAGATAACATTTAAACAATCAGTTATCACAATATAACCGTAAGTGTTTTTTTTTTCTTGAGATAACGGTTAACCCCCCTCCCAAAGTGAGTACTTGCTATAACTTAGACAGTATGAGTGTGTCGCAGGAATGTGTCCTGTTTTTGCAATCAATTCGTATTAAACAGGGCATCTTTTTCACATGTGTTGTCTTGAATAGGGTAATTATTTCCACATGGCCATCACAGAGGGTAGATTTCAATATATTTCCTATGAAAGACAGTCGTTTAAACCTAAGAAAACTAATGTTCAACCAAAGACATATAATCAAAGAGACTGGCAACATGACGAATTCTCGTGAACACAACCACCATGGTAAAATACTTTCCAGTATTCATAACTAAGAAGTTGTAATCACGGAAATAAAAGAAGAGTTTCAAAAGTTAACAAGGCACATCACGATCTCCGTTCCAGATTTCCACATTAAGTCTCCACTTTATTTTTCTTAATCAATATTTCTAATTCAAGTTATCGAAACACAACTATAAACAATTTACTTTTCGGTTTCCAAATATGTCGAATCAATTAAAAGTAGTTTAAGAAGTTCTGGTGTGGCCGGATCATGTTTGTTTTGATTAATATTAGGTGGTAGTAGGGTTGCCAATCTCTATAATAATATGTCTCTGATTTAACACTCCAAGACCAGCAATATAAAATATACATGTTATTGTCAAGGAATTCCCCATCCCCGGGGGGTTAAACAATCCATTATCACGATATAAAAGTGTTATGTTTACTCGAAATAACAGTTAATGAATACGTAATCACGATATAACAGTGTTTTGTCTTCTCGAGATAACAATTTAAAAACATTCTTTCATCGTTTTTATGTCCTCCAATGGTTTCCGTACATGAGGCGCCATCTATCGTCATGATTGCATTTCTCAAGTTACAAATCTCGAGTCACGCATTTCAAATCGTCAATTGACAATTTCCGGTACGGTTGCAGCAACATAATTGCAAAATAAGAAGTTTGAGTTTACGTGTCACAGACTGACAAATATAGTCAAGTGCAATAAAGCAATTGTTGTCACAATAACACTTCAAAAGTTACAATTTGCAAGTTACAAGTCTCGCGTTTCGCATTTCAAATTACGCATTTACATTTTCGAAGTTGCAATATTACAAGTTTTAGTTTACCAGTTTCAGATTGACAGTTGTAGAGTTACAATAAAGTAATTATGTTTTCGCAGCTGCAATAAAAGAATTACAATTTTAAAATTTCAAGTTACGAATTACAAACTAACAAGTTACATTTTCCCAGTTTCAAAAAACAGAGTTGCAATGTTAGAATTTTGACCCTTTTGGCATTCCATAGTGCCAAGGCATCAATCATAAAAAGCAGTTTCATATACAAGATCTTTGAATGTGTCGTTGTGGACTTGTCCGCAACCCTTGTGAAGGGGGCTTTCTGAAAACCTTTCTGACGAAGTTTTGTTATGTTTCTCATAAAATCCTATTCATAGCAGAAAGTTAATACCCTGCAGACACCTTAAACCAAGTATTGGACTCCATGTAGTAGTATATTAAGGGTCCATAGATTTACCGTAAACTTTGTGACACCCAAAACTACCCCAAAACACATTAAAACTACCCAAAATACTTGAACACACAAAGTCTTGTAAAATATACCTTTTTGAAGTAAAAATATCAGTTTTATCGCCTTTTTGTTTTTCTTTATCAAGATTTGTTTTTATAAACCCGTTTATGACGATTAATGATGTCCTGTGTATTTAAATCCTAGTAAGTAATATCCCAGTTCCTTATTTCATGTTTCGGAAAGCAAATAACGCTCGAATTTTCCTAATTTACATCTGTGACTGACTGGCATTCTCTGGAATATAAATTAACAGCTATTGTTATGGACATCACCAATCACAGACTGTTCAAACCTGTCACAACATTTGCAAATAAACCTGAAAACCGATCATTTCTTAAAATTCAGTTTGCTAACAAAGGCCTAGATGCCATCAATCTCTCCAACATTCTGCACAATAAAGCAGTGAAATCTAACATTCCTCCTTACTTCAAAGACCAATCTGTTCCACTTATCTCTTATTCCTACACTAAATCTAATGCAACCACTATTTTCAATCACAAACGGGTATTGCGTGATTTCCAGATTGATGACTTTAAAGCCAAACCGCCTGATTGCACCTGCTCCTCTTCCCCATTCAACTATAGTCTTGATGGACACGTGATAACGGGTGACCTAGATATCGTTGCAAACCAAAAATTACGAGATATTTTTTCAAAAGGTCCAAAATTCCGTAAACCCAGCACATCAACTGGAAGTATTACTTCAAAATTATGATGGATGCAGTTGAAGACTATGCCAGAATGTGGGCGAAGAAAGAAAAAGAAGATGTGGAGACATTGTCAGACTGGATCAGGTCGATTAAGTCATTAATTATGAATCGTATCCGGCGCTTGAAAACATCTATGAAAACTAGAACGCCCAGTATATTGATCCTCTTGTTGCTAAAACATTGACAAACCTCCAGGAAAAATACGTCATAGTACCTGCAGACAAAGCTTCTAACAATATTGTGTTTGTATGCAAAAACACTATTTAGACTGTCTTTTTAAGGAAGTGGGTATTGACACTTCATCTTGCAATCCTACTTATTCCCCAACTACATTATCAAGGGACGAGATAATCACAAATCACACTTCTGTGTTAGCATCATTCGGTATCAAAGTTGATGAGAATAACAGTTATCTCCCTTATATTTACTGGGCGCCTTAGCTTCACAAGAATCCCTACAAACAGAGATTCATTGCAGGATCTGCCAGATGCACCACTAAGCCCCTATCCAAACTCCTCACCACTTTACTGACTGCAGTTAGAGATGGTTTAAAAAGCTACTGCGAAAAAGCCTATTCCACGAGCGGCGTGAATCAGATGTGGATTCTTAAGGATTCCAAAGATCTCCTTGAACAGCTCTCCCCAAACAGTCTCGCATACTGCAATAACATTCAAACTTTTGTTTTTTCTGTCCTTTATACAACTCTTCCCGAAAATAAACTCAAAACAGTAATTTCCGATCTGATGTTTCTGTACCTGCAGGGACATGCAGAGAACGCAGGTATTCCTATCTGGTAATAGGAAAAGATAAAGCATATTTTGTTAAGAACCACACTGAGTCAAACAAGAAAAACAGTGAAAATGACGTGATTAAGATGATTAATTTTTGATCGACAACATTTTTGTTGAATGTGGAGGCCGTGTTTTTCGGCAGACAATGTGGGTTCCGGTGGGAGCAAATTGTGCGCCACTTTTAGCTGACCTTTTCCTTTTTTCGTATAAAAGCAAAGTTTTTAAAGGGGCTGATACAACAGAAACAAAAACAACTAGCCCAGACTTTTAATTTCAGCTTCAGATACATAGACGATGTACTTTCTCTTAATAACCCAAGATTTAAAGAATATTTACATCGCATCTACCCCAGTGAACTTGAAATTGTAGAGACAACCGATACACCCGATTCTGCTTCATACCTTAACCTTTTGTTGTACATTGACGAGCATGGACGTCTGAAATCGAAATTATATGACAAACGTGATGATTTTGACTTTCAAGTTGTGAACTTTCCCTTTCTCTTCAGCAATATACCTACATCCCCAGCATATGGAGTATATATTTCACAATTAATTCGTTTCTTTATAGCGTGCAGTACATACAGTGACTTTGTGGAAAGAGCAAAAGCATTGTCACAAAAACTGCTGAGTCAGGGATATGTTCAGCCGTTGTTACTTTCGTCCCTTCAGAAATTATATGGCCGTCACCGGGACATAATAGATAGATATGAAATGTCATTGTCACAATAGAAAACTGACATTTTCGGCTAAATTCGCGTCTTCCCGGATTTGACACTACCGGTTTTGACTTTACCCGGGATTGACCCACTGACAGTGTGACGGGTGCTGTATGCAGAGCAGGACATGCATACCCTTCCGGACCACCTGATGTCGCTTTCGGTTTTTATGGGAGTTCACGCTGTCAGTGTTTTAGTTTTAGTTTTATTGTCTTGTTAAATTCTAGTTTTGACTTCGTCAATAATGTTTGTGTTACCGATTTGTCCTTGTCCATGTTTGAATATTAAAGTGTTTACAAGAGCTTTTTAAAATTTCACCTTGGTACTGTTTGAGTGTTAGAGAAGTTACACGTACCATGGTTCTCAATTGGTTTTGTCTCAGGGTTAGAAAATGACAATAACCAATCAGTAACCTAACAGATCTTTCAAAACATATGCCTCACTGATCGTGTGACGGGTGCTGTATACAGGGCAGGACATGCTTACCCTTCCGGAGCACCTGATGTCACTCTGTTTTTTGAGAGTCACACTGTTAGTGCTTAAGTTTTTTGTGTTGTGTATGTAATGTTCGTGTGTTTTGTGGGCATGTGGTGTCTTTGGCCTTCCGTCCTCTGGTGTTGTCTCTGCACTTTGATTTGTGTGATCTTGTGCTTTGTTCCTTCTGTATTCTACTGCCGTTGTTTTACACATAACTAATAGTTTACGCTGTTACATTAAAGAGTCTGTTTCTTCAATTATGGTGTAATTGTCCCGAGAATTTCATTTCAATACACTAATGATATCCACCTTAACTTTCTTATTTTGAAATATACGTAAAATGTTTAAAATAATATTTTCAAAGACAAGGTTGATCAATTATTTCATTTTTATAAATAAAAAAACGTAAGAAAGTATTGGGATGAAAACTCCTTGTGTTCAACCAGAGATTAAGGGAGTACGAGTGTCAGAAATTTTGTAATTAGAATTAAAAGTCAGACCTTTTGTTTTGAAGAGCTTTGCTAATAGAACATTATAAGCAAAAAATTTTGAAAATCCATTACAAAAACAGGAAAACAGCAAACACCTACAATGGCCATGGCGGGAAACTGTCCTCTCGAGAGTTTACCTTTAATTTCTATTAGCTGTTTATATTCCTTAAAAATATGAAAATATGATTGGAAGTTGATAAAATTTTATACATTGTATATTTTATGCATATTAAAGTGACCTATGACCAAGAAAAATTATCCATGTGCAAAAATATTTAACATTGTTTTAATGGATAAAACCCAAGGATATCGAATGCCTCTGAAAATCTGAGGCTCGAACTCCCTTAAATGTAATTATATGTCTCTGGATCAACAGAAGACAGATAAAATCAGAGCAAATACCATGACAGCAGAGACATTTAAACGTCTCTGCATACAGTTAATGCTTCGATTTCTTGAAATAAAAACTGAAATATAAGTTAAAATATATGCTAATTTTTCAACTTCTCGTCATTTTATTCTGCATAATGGCAGTTTTTGGAAGTTTTGTGAAGTCTTTGGGTATTTTTGAGTGTTTTTGGGTGATTATGGATCATATTAAACTGGTATAAATAGAGATTTCTCGGTCAATAACAATAATTGAATCTGATGTATTCCTTAGAAAAAACATTTATAATATTAATTTATCATATAGCCTGCAATATTTTATCATGTACATTTTCTGGCTTACAGTACCGAAACTGAAAGAAATAAATTCCGAATATTTCATCGTTTCGCTAACGGAACTTGTTCTAAAATTATAACAATATGAACTGGTTCCTAGTGTTCTATTTTCCCTTACATTGATAATTACAGGTGACACCTACTCGTCAAATTTCCGATTGTTTACAAATTTTATCAGTGACCAAGTGCCACGTATTAACAGTGATCATGGTATGTTCTGATCAAGTAAAGAAAATGAAACTTGTTTGAAAACCGATGTGAAATAACTTCAAAAGTAAAGAAAGTATACGAAATCTGGTAACACAGACGAAGACAATTTCTGACTCACACTGTGTCAACCAACTAGTCCATTATGCCACAAGGCTTTCGATCCAGGTGTTTACTATCAGATATGAATCTGAGAGGGAAATTGAAAGGAAATCATATTCACTACCAACAGGCAATTGTTTCATTTAAAAATGTCAGTCCCTCCCTCTACACAAGCACTTGTTTCATAAAAAATGTCAATCCCCCCTATCTTCTTCCACAGGTTCATAAAAAATGTCAGTCCCTCCCTCTTCTTCCAAGAAGAGATGGAGGGACTGACATTTTTCATGAAATGTGAGGGAGGGACTGACATTTTTTATGAATCAAGTGCCTATGACACTACCCCTAAAATACAAAAAAAAAAAACTACATTTCTGCCATATTATCAAGGATGTATTTTTAGAAGGATAGGAAACTGGTACACAAGCCATGTTGCAATTTAAAATTTATAGCGAGGCATTTGATATGCATTCAGTTTTGAGCTATCTATTTAAAAAGTTGTACATGCATTTTAATAAAAGTATACTTTCCTGAAAGCTGAATAATTTTCACATCCGTAGAGTAAATTTCCTTACATTACAGCTAGTAGTTTCTTCAAAACACACGATTGAAATTTGTGATCAAAACATTTTCGTTGATTTTTTTGTCACTTCTGGTTTTCATCGGTAAAACTGCACCACGATTTTGAACCGAAGGCTTTAAAAGTAGTGCACAGAATTTCACAAATGTAATATTTTCTTAAAGTTGAACATCTAGTATACTCGCAGAACAATTTTTGTGACCATCATTATTTTATTTCCGTTGTTTTAATGCTTTAAAGAGAGGGTTCCAAAATGAAAAAAACTCACGCCTTGCGATATATTTTCAAATTATCACGAGATATTTATCCTTCTAAATATACATCCTTGATATTATCAATAACTCTTTCCCAATCATGCCAATGACCATGCAGTAAACAGTTTTTTTTCTTGATAAAGCCCATATTCTTCACATATCCTGATTACAGAGGGAGGCACTGAAATTTTTTATGATACAAGAGCTTGTGTTCTGTGACCTACATATTTTTATTTTTAATCATCCATGCAGGTTTCTTTGGACTTTCCATTCAGTAGGGTGGAACATACAGTATGAAAATGAAAAGGTTCAGATAAGCCTACCTGGAATTTTTGCCAATCCCCTTAAATTTTACCAGAAAATCCTGATTTCCCAGTTCTTAAATTAAAACACCCCTTTCCTGTGTCCCCATGCATATGGCATTTTCATCCCGATTCTGGAAGTTGAAAATGGCCAATCCTGGCATCCCCAAAATGGTCTCGCTTCGGTTTAAGGTTACATGTATGTATCTGGAAATGGTTTTCAGTAATTAATTAGTTCCTAGTTCCTCTGCTAATTTTGCCAACTGGATGAGACCAGTCCCCTGATGCAAATGAGAAAGAAAATCACTGCACAGTAAAGGATGATGTAAATGGCCATTTAGAAATATATATATATACACACAAGTACATGACATGTACATCACAAAACACTATTTGGTAGGTTATTATACCCCATATGGTGTGGATCAGGTTTTTTACTTTTATGGTTTCCCCTTATGACATGTATGACAGAGTTTAGCACTAAAATTTTAAAATACAACACAATCTCCTTATAATTTTGATAATTTCACATTAGCTCACAACCCTTTCAGTAACCATTTATCATGAAAAAGAGGGAGTTTGAACAGTCATTGTTGAGATTTTCAGATCATGTCTGATATGTAACATTGAGAATAAGATTCCCACACAGTATGCACAAATAAAATATTTCCCTCAGGCCATATTGTCATTTTTCTATACAGCATTTTCCATTCTTGTTTTAGAGGTGGTTTCAACAACCACCTTTATTTTCAAAACGACCATCTTTCACTTGTGCAGGTGGTTATTTTTATATTAGGTTTGAGATAATTTCAACTAAATGCCAAAGCTTTGTAATTGTGTTTAACAACCACCTTTTCAACATTGAAAATGGAATACACTGATAAATACATTGACTTAAAATACATGTATATTAGTACCTACCCCAGTTTGTTGTATTTGCCTTTGATCATTACTGATAAAACCTTGTTATATTAGAATAAAATCAAAGCTCCAATGGAGCTGAAAATCGAAAGTCCTGAAAATCTACACGTGGCAAAACTTCGTAGTCATCCAAAGAACTGCTGGATACTTTTGCATGTATTAAGTTATTCCGTAATACGTTAAACTAATCGGAGTGTGTGATTTTGTATGCATGTCGATTTCATTGCTATAGATATGCAATACACATATATGTCACAGGTAAACAAATGTTATTTTCATCTCTAACAAATTACTGTGCCGCAAGCGCTTTGATCCAAGAACGAGTAATTTGATAAACATGAATATTGTTTTCAATTTAAAATAACAACACCGTATTCAACTCAAGAAAATGAAGAAATATAGCTTAGATACACAATGTATACGATTTTGAAAGAAACTTGCACACTATTTTTTATCGGAAGCACGAAGAGCATCTTTTAGAGCTGTTAACAGGTTTGAAGCATCACATGATTTGTTCTTGTCATATTAAAATCTCTCCAGCCATTTCATGGCTTTCAAGTTAAAAATGGGGTCTACTTCCATTTAAGATAAACATTTTTTATATTCTTAAAGTTAAAGGATTTTTTTTTGCTTAAAATGAAAATGAAAAACTATCCCTTTTTATTATAATTACAGGTTCATCAGGAATACATCAGATAGTATTTTATGAGTTTTTTTTATAAATTACAAGGAAAAAAGGCTGTTATAAAATAATTCTTATGTTTTACTCTCCATATTTGTGAAAGGTAAATTTTCATATAGTCAGCTAATAATGATGTTCTTACTGATGTATATTATTTTATTATCCCCCTTTTAAAATGTTTAAAGTATAAAATATGAAAAAGAAAGGAAATGGGGTAAATGTCAAAGAGACAACATCCCATATCCAGATTAAAACGACAAAAAACAAAACATCTAGGGGTCACCATATGGTCTTCAACACGGTGAGGAACCTCACACCATATAGTAAGCCCTAAATGGCCCAGAAAAGGTAAAAAAGTGAATAAATCAATGGAAACAAACCACATCCAATAACCCACCCAAATAACCCAATAACCCAAAAGTTTTCTAGTTTGACAATTGACATACTATACAGCTATAATATTTTCATGTTTTTTGGGGGGTAAAACATATAATACTGTGAAAGTGTTATTGTTCTTGGGGTTTTAGTTTTTGTGTATTTTGTGGTTCCCTAAAACTACGAAATTAAGTTCCTAACAGAATGCATTTGTCCCTAGAGTTTAAATGTATAGAATTAGAAGCAATGAATTTAAGTACCCACAAAATAGTTATATAGATGAAAACCATGAAAATTGAGATGTCCATGAATAAACATACTTCCACAGCAGTAAAATTGAATTAACAGCTATAATTAGATATTTTGGGATAGATCAGCATATCCACTTTTACCACGATTTGGATTCATGATCTATCATTTTTGGATTAGTGTCTATCCAAAGGATAGAATTCTATCCTATGTTACGACCCAGATGACCAACCTCACACAATCAAACATTAATGATCATACCCATGCTAAAAGAATCCTTTTCAGGAAACCTCGTACACATCTTTTTGATCTCATAAAAACTCTGACACTCAATAGTCTATTTTCATTGAACATTAATTTGATTGCCCGAACTTTTCAACACTTAAATGGTGCCCGAATTCGCTAATTAATCACCGGATGAATTTCCCATTCATAAAATTTTGTGTGTAGATGTATGAGTATGGAAGACCGATGCCTTTATTTACATTTGTATGTACAGTACAGCCAGAGACTTACCGTGATAAATCACTGTGATAGACGTATCACTCTGCTTAGTGAAATGTGTATATTTTATTTCCTGTTTGATCTATCAACATGTTTTCTTTTGCATTTAGAGTGATGCATTCTACCATTTGATATGCAAAAGAAATTATGCGATACATCAATCAGGAAAAAAAGATATATTCATTTAAAAATTTAAAGTGATATGTCTATCACAGTGATTTATCATGGTAAGTCTCTGGCTGTACTGTAAACTACTTCCCTGAACACAATGAAACGATGTGGCTGTTTGAAATAAATCATAAAAGAACAACACATTGGAAATAAAAAATCAAATTCATTAGCCGTCGAGAACAATGGTCCATTATTTACAATCTACAGAAGACGTAATGTTTGTTTACATTTATTTCTAGTTATCAATGAATGGAAAAGTACGGCTGTTCCATTATACTTGTTGCGATTGTCATTTAGTGTCTTCTCCGAGGTCCGCGTTCGGTATACATGTAATGGCCGACTCAAAACAAAATACTGAAGAAGTAGTACATCTGTAAATACAAAGTATTACCTGGAAACAGTTGTCAAGGTGCATATTCCGAAACAGAAGATATTTTGCAACGATCGGGGTTGGAATTGACTAAATTCGAAATAGGATCAGGCAGGGGTGTTGATCTGTTGATTGCCGTTCGTCCAACAATGTTCAGTCCAGGGTGTTGTGTGTTAATTGCCGTTGATCAGAGTTTAGTTAAACAAAACTTGAGATAATGTCATCTGAGTATTTACAATGCATAGCAGTCATTTTTCAATTGCACGAGAATGTATATCATAGCGCAAATTGAGATACATTGTTGCACAAAGGACTTGGCACAGATCATCGTTTTCATGTCTTCGTGTGTTTCTTGGACGAATTATTATCTCCATAAAGAGCAGGGTATTGCTGCTCATGTCTTGTCAGCTTTTGGGTCTTGTCAGCATTCCACAAACCTTTCATTCAGGTCTCTTCTTTAGAATTAAATTTCAAACTGTACTTGATCAAGATGGTGCTGTCATTGTTTAGTCTTATGTTGAGTGTGCAGCAGGGAACCCATAATACAACATGTATGTACATGTAATAGGTTTCTGGTATAAAATCAAAATTCTTTGAATATTTGTCTCTAATGGTTTGATTGCCATTGATTGGCTGGTGTGATCAAATGAAGATGGCCACCAGTAAATACTTGCTGACTGTCAGAAAGGCATGTTAATTTTCTTGATGAGCAAAACATGGTTTTTTTACCTTTCTTGGTTTTGATATCATCATTATAATTAGACCCATAGTAAAAAATGAGTAATTATGCACGACATAGCTATATATATATATAGACAGGCAATTATTCATATCATACATGGACACTATTGGACAGTGTACATAAAATATCAATAGATTACAATGTAGATACTGATCATTGCCATCATAGACACTAATCCACCAGTCCCTTTGGGATTTTGATTATACTAGTCTTGAACTTACTAGGAAATGTGTTCAACACTCATTGCTGAAGGTCTCATGGTGACTTCAAGATGAAGAACAACAATAAAAGTGTTGTTCCATAGCTTGGTTTTACCATGTATTTACATTGTATATAGACTTTGTCTGATGTGCATTTAATTCATATCTTCTTATTTATTAGTATTTAATAAACCATGAACTCAGATTTTGGGGAAAATTGTGATTTGCTTCTATTATCTAGCTGTCCAGTTGCATTGATATTACATGTAATTATTTCATTATAAAAATAGCAAAATAGCAAAAATAATAATTATTGTTCTTCATATGTTCTTATTGATGTCCTTGCTAGTTAGGTAAAGGGCGGTTCTAGAGGGTCACTTTTCTGCAAGAGTTGAACAAAATTGATACAAAAGGCAAAACATAGGCCTTTGATCTCCCTTTTTAGCTCACCTTTTTATTGCCATCACTTGGCATCCGTCTTCCGTCCGTCCGTCGTAAACTTCTTTAAAAATCTTCTCCTCTGAAACAGCTGAACCAATTTTAACCAAACTTAATCTGAATCATCACCAGGGTATCCTGTTTCAAAATTATATCCGATGAGTCCGAGGACCAAACAACATGGCTGCCGTTACTAAAAATAGCACATAGGGGTAAATTGCTGTTTTTTGCAAATAACTCAAAAAATCTTTACAGATATTAAAAATCTGATGTAATAAAAGTGATCAAAATGACAAGATCTACCTGCCTTGTGATTTTGAAGACATCCTGATTATCCCTTTTGGAGTTATTGCCCTTTTTCCGAAAATTTTTCAAAATTTTAACATATTTTATTTTTTATCAAAGAAACTATAACAGATAGAAGTCAACTTTAAATTGGAAATATGTTCAGCATATCAAGATCTACCCACCCTGAAATTTTGGAGAAAATCCATAAACCCTTGTAGGAGTTATTGCCCTTTTTTCACAGAATTTTCAAAATTTTCATATTTTTCGTCTTTCATTTCCAAAACTATAGAAGATGAACAATGATGAAGGTTAAGTGTAAATTGATAAAATGTTTGCCATGCTGTTGTGACTTCAAAAGGGGTGTTGAAAATCTTTTGTTGACCACCATTTTCAAAATGGCTACCAAAAAAGGCGGGAAAATTCAACATTGTTCGATTTCAATAAAATTTGGTTTCCAAATAGATATTGATGTTGCGACTTCAAAACCAGTGTTGAAAATTGTTTTTTGACAGCCATTTTCAAAATGGCCGCCAAGAAAGGCAGGAAAATTCAACGTTGTTCGATTTTAATGAAATTTGGTGTCTAAATAGGTATTGATGTCGCAACTTCAAAATCAATGTTAAAAATTGTTCGTTGAATGCTATTTTAACAATGATGTTTAGACTTCAAAATTGGTGTAGAAAGTGGTCCTAAGCAAGAACATTTTTTGTCAAAATGGCCAAACAAAGAAATATAGTAAAACATGATCAGACTTTAAATACAATTCAAGATATTGGTGGTGTTCCAGCTACCAAAGTATAAGAGACTGAAGTTAACTGGATAACTTACAATGTAAGCTTGATTGTCGCATTTGAAAGCCAGTTGACATGGTTGAGCAATACAGACTCCCAGGAGCCTCTTGTCTTCACAATCTTAGAAATACAAAATGTATGTGTAAACTATACCTGCCAAATATTTTGTTTGTTTTTGAAAAGAGGATTTGAATTGCTTTGATTTCAGCAATACATATTGCTTGGATTATAAGGGGAACCCTTGTCCCAATTTTTTTTTGAATGGTGGTCTGAAATTGGTTGTAATGGATAGTGGAGCTTTCAGTTGCCATTGAAACCAAACCAGAACACGAATCTTTGAAAAAAGTATTGTGCTTCATAGTTGTCTTCACAATATAAGATATATGTTTAAACTAGATTATAAGGGGGAACCCCTGTCAAAATTTTTTTATGGAAATGGGGACTTGCAATTGGAATGTTTTGATTTCAGCAATATGTACATGTATTATCTGAATTATAAGGGGAACCCCTGCCCAAATTTTTTTTGAATGATGGTCTGAAATGGGATATCCAAGATGGCTGCCAGCGGGGACCATTGTTTAACATTGGACCCTATGGGGAAAAACTTTCAAAGATTTTCTCCTTTGAAACTTCTAGAAAATGAGACTTTAACATTGGGTTAATTTGGGCTGCAGTGTATGTCAGTCATAGACCAGGTGAGCTATACAGGCTCTTGAGAGCCTCTAGTTTGACTGTTACCATGGTTACTGTTATAAAAGTTAAAGTGGGCAATTCTATTACATGTAATACATGTCAAGGAGATGGGCATGTAAGGTTTTTGTCTCGCCCGCAACGAAAGGCGTGGAAAGCGAGAAATATGCGTACAAAGTATGGCGGCGGCATAAACTTTCATGTTAAAGTTTTGTGATTAGGTCATTTTTTCAGTAACTATAAGTGGTAGGACAAAAATGTTTGGTATAAAGGTCGGTCTTGAGTAGTACATGACAGTCTGCTATATGGCTTTCATCTGCATGATCTGTGACCTTAATTTCACGGTTCAATGAACATGTTAAGTTTTTGTGCTTAGGTTAGTTTCTCAGTAACTATAAGTGGTTGGTCAATGATATATGGTATGTCGGTTGGTCTTAGGTAGTACATGACAGTCTGTCATATGGCTTATGTCCTTGACCTCAATTTCACGGACCAGTTAGCATGTTAAGTTTTTGTGATTAGGCCATTTGCTTAATATCTATTAGTGTTAGGTCAATGATATTTGGTATATAGGTTGGTCTTGAGTAGTACATGACAGTGTGCTATATGGCTTTTGTCTGTGACCTCAATTAATATTTCACGGTCCAGTGAACATGTTTATTTTTAGTTCTTAGGTTAGTTTCTCAGTAACTATGTGGTTGGTCAATGTACATGACAATCTGCTATATGGCTTTTGTCCTTGACCTCATTTTCACAGTCCAGTGATCATGTTAAGTTTCCAAGTATCTATTAACATGATTAATGTATGGTCAATAATATTTGGTATGTGGGTTTATCTTAGATGGAACATGACAACCTGCTATTTGGCTTTAGCCCTTGACCTCATTTTCACGGTCTAGTGAACATGTTTGGTTCTCCAGTATCTATATCAGTGGTAGGTCACTGATATTTGGCATTTTGGTTATACATAACAGTTTGCTATATTGCTCTTGTCAGTAACCCTAATTTCACAGTCTAGCCAACATGTTTAGTTTTCTGAATTAGTCAGTTTGAGTTTTCACATCAGTTTTGTGACCAAGTAGGAACGGACGAGACATCAATTTGGGTCCACACTTGTTTTTTCTTCCTATCCAATGATCAGGCAATATAACAAAAGAAAGCTCAGAATGAAGAATTCTCAGCTCTTAATAATTTTCAACACCGTTTTCAAAATTTGGCTGACTTTTACCCATAACCCTTTTTTTGGCAAATTAGGAAATTCTTGCAATTCTTTTCATCCCGGTTGTGGTTTGAGTGCTGAAACAATTTATGTCAGTACTTTGTGCACCATATTGTAGGAGAAAAAATCTTATTATAATAAGATGAACTGTATTTCTGGTAATTTTACATGCCTTAAGCTATTTAAACGCTAACATATAATTAATTGTCCTTATTTGACCTTCAAATCCAACATCTGTGTATTGTAATCTTAAAGTCATCAATATATATAGTTATAATATACTAGATAATTAAAGTGGAATTAAATTGAGCATGTTGTACCTTTACATGGATTTCTCTATTACCTGATTATTAGGGGTTTTTATTGGTTATTTATAAGATTATCACGTGTTTCTTTTTCAATAAATATTTGATTATCAGATCACCTTCATCATGTTATGAATATTATTTGATTGTTACCATATACAGATATATTGTGAAGATTTACTTAAAAAGTCTTATCATGGGTTTATCCACAACCTGGTAATTGTGTCACCTGCGTTCACACAGTGGTTACATATAGGGATCACTGTCTGTCATCTTGCGTTGTCAGCATTGTCTTCCGCGTCGGCATCACAAAAATTTCTGTCACATTTTCCTCAGGAACCATGTATCTCAACCTTTTTTTAATTTGGTATGGAGTATCAGTATAGGGACCTATACTGTGTAACAGAGTTTGGGATCTCTTGCATGCCCACTTCCTGTTTGACGGAGCTTAGATTATTTTTTGCATCTTGAAAATTTCTGTCACGTTTTTCTCAGGAATCACAGATCCCATCCTTCTGCATTCAGTATGGAGTACAAATGTATCAGTATGGGGACCTATATCATGTAATAAAGTTTGGGATCACTTGCATGCCTACTTCCTGTTTGATGGAATTTAGGTTATTTTTTCCGATTGGTGTCACCAAAAATTTATGAAAAAATAGAATAAAAAATGCAGAGACATTTTTACTTTACATTTTTTCCGAATAAATAATGATGCCAGTTTGTGGATCCTCATTAATTATATAACAAGGAGCAAGACTCCTACAAGTTTGGAATACATGTAGTGGTACAGTTGTATGCTGGGAATGTTTGGGTTGGTTACATCCTAAAGTATTTTTCATGGCCTTGATATGATCAAAAACTTATATGTATGTACCAAAACTAAATGATTTGTAAATATTTCTGAAGTGGCGGATCCAGACTTTCTGCTAAGTGGAGGGGGTCCAACCCATAATTTTTCCAATTTTCAAAAAAAATGCATACCAAAAATGTAATTTTGCAAAGGAACTATGAAATAAATGAAAATAAATATGATAAAGGGAAATAACTCTTTAAACTATCAGTGTATTCATTTTGCACTAGTGATGTGTTCTGTGTATCTGATATCATGCTGATGTATCTCATGAGTGATGTTGACCATGTGTCAAACATAACTCAACAGACTTATTTGGGCCCAATAAAACTAGTTTAACCCCGCCGCAACAGGTTTGCGCCTGTCCTAAGTCACTAAAGTCAGGAAATTTATTAAGCCTTTGTGTGTCTTGTCTGTTTTCTAGTTAGTTCACTTTATGTCTATCGGAGTCTAGGAAGATGCTTATTTCGCTGAACTTGATTACTCTTTTATTCAGGGGCCAACTCCGACCTACCGTTGGGTGTGGGGTTTCCTCACCGTTCATTGAAGATCTTATGGTGGCTTTGAGTTGTTATTGCTCCCCTTANTGTCTCTTTGACACATTCCCCGTTTCCCTTCTTTTTCTTATTAATTCAATACTACAAACATAACTGTCACTCTTAACCATAACTCATATTTTTATATAATTGAGTACAAATAACTCCAGAACTTCAACAATTTGTATGAAAATTACACATGAATGTTACTCATACTTTTCAACAATGAGTACTGGTATAAGTCACAAACTTTATAATATGAATATAAACCTAAGAGATTTCAGGGATGAGAAGAAACAAAAACAAAACTCACATACATCAACAATGAGCACAAAAATTAAAGAAAAACAAGAATAGAAACTCTTAAAAGATTACTGTGTAGGAAGCAACAATCACATGCTTAAGGGAGCATTCAGATTAGAGTTTGGCATAACCTAAAAGTACTAACGTTAGCATGTAGCACTGTTGACAGTTTAAGTGTCTAAGCCATAAGAAGTTCATGAAGTAAGAGTGTCAAGAGAGTGAACCAACTTTCAAGCATTTGACAAACTGTATCGTGAAAGTTGTGTCCTGAGGCTAATGTGATTTTCAGCCAATATGACTAGAGGTAGACTAGAGCCACACAGCTAAGGGTAGAACCATTTGACTTTCAGGGGGTGGGGACTTGATTGAATTTGTAAATAAATAATTTAATCTTGGTGCAATTGAAAAAAAATTCTATTCCTACTTGTCATCATGGTCATGAAAATAAATAATTTTGTTTTGTTTTGAATGGAAAATCTTGTGGAAAATACAAAGAAATAATTTGATGTGACATTTGGTCAAAGATGGGCATCCAAATATTTTTTTCCATGCAAATTGCACAATCCCCCCATGGCCATCCCTTAAATTGACAACAGGTACGAAGTTGAAGATGGAAATTTCAATTTAGCAGAACAGCTTGCTCTGTTATATCATGTATATTTGTAGATTTTCTTTATTTTTACAGGTTTGAGCTTATATACAACTACTAATCAACAATTTGAGGAAATATTGTCATATAGAATTATAGAAATGACGTAAGAAGTAAATTATCTCTGGTTAGAAATGTAGAAAAGAAAAGAAGGGCAGATGTCTCGTAGGTAAGTAAGGTAATGATCTGTAAATAACTGCTCATTGCATAAGGCCCTATCAAGTTAATTTGTAGATTCTCATCCACCTGTAAAAAAAAATTTGGGGTGGGTGGGAGAGTTTTATTTTATTTTTTAGCTCACCTGACCCGAAGGGTCACTGTGAGCTATATTGCCATCACTTGGTGTCCGTCGTCCGTCCGTTAAGTTTTCACATTTTCATCTTCTCCTCTGAAACCACTGAAGCAAATTCAACCAAACTTTACTGGAATGATGTATTGAAGGTCCTTTACAAAGACTACTCATTTTGTTCCGATCAGATAAAAAACATGGCCGCCAGCGAGGAACTTAAGTTTAACATTGGACCCTACAGTTAGCTCAACATGAACTGATTCTCTCTCTCTCATCACAGATTTCGGTGTAACACGGTGTGACAGGGTTAATTTCAGATTAATCTTAAAATCCCTCCCAAACTCTTATCTCAACACCGCAAGTTTTATTGCTGTTTAGGGCAATAAAACCTTTAAATGTTAATTACCTGTCGGTGTCAAAATTAACAAGTTGCAAGTCAATATTTGTTAAGGTTGTAGAAATTTCAACATCCGCGCTGTTAATGACAAATAATTTTCTTGAAAATACATTTTAAGAAGTAATAATTTGATAACAGTCAGGTGCCAAAATGTTTAAAAAGTATTTTATTTGTATTGCTGCGTACATTTTCCAACTTTTGAGACATGAGGTTTTCAATTGTTTCCCTCAAAAAACATTCCAGTCCAGACTATGGATTTAAACATTTTACAGGAACAAAATGTGGTTACAACTTAATTTAAACCCCTAAAAATAATTAAAAATTTAGCCTATGTTCTGCTAACGAACATTGTTCAGTTTTATTCATCCCTTTTATAAGTAAAAGTTCCAAGGTTTTCGGAAAATCCAGTCTTACTTATGTAAGTGAATCAAGCATCACCATTAGGTAAATGTCTAAAAATAGAATATGTGCCAAAATAGATTTACATAATTTTTATGAACGAATTACATCTTTTTCTATGTTTCCTTTATTGTTATACGACCGTAAAAATTTTGCGATCGTATATTGGTATGGTGCTGGCGTCGTCGGCGTTGGCGTCTGTGGAAAGCGTAACTTTGCTTCTAGTGGACGGATCATTTTGATATTTTAGTATGATGTATCTTGGCATACGTGTAAACAGAGGTTTTAATTTTGAGTTGGTGGCCCACCCCACCC